>JBBPDB010015973.1:0-12675 GCA_037974465.1 Brachypetersius altus | reverse complement strand
GGAACCCATCCTCATTTGGGTGATTACAGATACAGATTATAGAACTTCATGTGTGATCTGCAGCTGAAGGTTCAATAAACAGAAGTTCTTTAAGTTAACATGAAGTCCAGATCAGCATAGGGATGAGTCAGCGGGTGCAAAAGGTAGATGAGGTCTGAATCAGGCTTGTGTTGGGCTGCTCCAGGGTTTTGTTATATCTTGCATTTTTTATGAAAGAACAGTAGCTGAACTTTTATGGTCTGTAAATTGCTATCAGAACAAAATCCACTGTCTTCAAAAATATCTTTTTTAGGAGGAAAAGTTACTTTTTGATGTAAGCCAATAAAATATGATAGGCATTAACAACTTCAGATTTTTCAGCTCGACTTATTCATCAATAAAGTCGAAGTCGAGTTGACAAGTCATTTGATGATGTCATCAGATGTCCAACAATAAGCAACTTTTATTAAACCTATTGCCTCTGCTGCAGCGTCTCTTATCTTGTTGTGGTCTTGTGTTTAGATCCCCCTCGTACCAATGCTACTGCCCTTTTTATGAAGTGACTATAATAACTGATCAAGGAATGCATGTCAGCATAAGCGAATCAGAGGCAGAGATTGCATTGTGTAAACAAGCGCACACACACAGAGGAAAAAACACACAACTTCTCTCAGAGGTTGTCGACTTGTACCTATGATGTCAACACTTTGACAAATCGGCCTAAAACATGATATATTTTGGGTCATTGCTTTTGGTCTACTGGAATAAAAAACAGGAGATACAAACATTGTTATAAACAAGGACAATTTGGTTGGGCTGTTATGTAGATCCTGAGGTCTGATGCCAAAAAGCCTGTACTGTGAAAAGTAGAAGATGCCGTTATCCTGATTCTGCATTCTTTGCAATGCACTACACGGCATGACATTTTGATTGATGTTATTGGCACATTGATGCATTTTCCAGTAGCATTCTTGTGTGTTTCTGGTTCCCACCTGCTAAGAAACAGATGGCAGGATGAATTCCTGCCCAAAGCCCATATGCATAACATCATTATGTTTTATATTGCTAAAAGTCAATCTTGTTAAGATTTCTATTTAATGTCATGCTTATGAATGTCATTCAGAAACCGAATAATCTATAAAAACTATGCAAATGTTATAGATGAGAAGAACCATTTGAATGCATAAATGGTCCTTTACTTGGAAAACCTCATGGAATATGTACACTATATTGATAAGGTTTTGGGACAAAGTTTTTTAAGGGTTTGGGGTAGACCCCTTACTTCCAGTGAACTGCAATCTTAATGCTGCGGCATACCAAGACATTTTAGATAATGCTGTGATTCCAACTTTATGGATTCAGTTTGGGGGAAAACCTTTTCTATTCCACCATGACTGTGCCCCAGTGCACAAAGCAAGCTCTAAAAAGACATGGTTGTATGATTTCAGTGTGGAAGAAGTTGAATCAACTCCATCCAACACCTTTGGGATGAACTGGAACGTGAGACAAGCCTTCTCATCCAACATCAGTGCCTGACCTCATAAATGCTCTACAGAATTAATGGTCACAAATTTCCACAGAAACTACAAAATCTTGTGGAACACCTTCCAAGAAGATATGATGCTGTTATAACTGCTAAGGGGGACCAGCTCCATATTAAAGTTATATTAAAATGTATTTTAATGCAATGTCATTAAAGTCATTGTTGGTGTTATGGCCAGGTGTCCCAATATTTTAGTCCATATTTTTAATATTTTCTCTTGAAGGCTAGCAGCTGTTTAGATGTTCTTGTCTATAGGGGCATTTTAGTGAACTCTGCACTCACTCGTACTGAATCTGAGGCACTGATGGCGGGGAAAGAGATTTTACTGTTTTAATTAACTGTGAGGTGCAGTGATGCCTCCACATGTATGGATTCCTTTTCTCTCTATCCTCTGCTGAACATCTGGAGCAAAATATCATAACTTACTCTGAAAAGTGCTATAAAGTTTAAGAAAATAATGCTAGAAGTAGAGTCTGCATAATATTTCATAGATTCTTATACTTGGCATTCGAGGATGTTCATAAGCAATATATATGGCATGGAAAGCAGACCCACCGCCGCTTTGTCCTGCTCACTCCTCTCCTCCCTCCAGCTGCATGACTCCATATCTAAATAATCCACAACAGTCCTGAAGCATGTTCCACAGTTTAAATCTACTTTCACCCGGGGTGAACATTTCTACAAGGAATGTCCACAGGAATGTACAATAAGTTCTTCTGAAATAACAGGTCAGGTAGGGAATCGTCTAACAATCAGTTTTCCATATGGTCTAATAAGGCTTTACGTCACTTCATGCCCTTAGAGACTCATTCCATGTCAATCTGAACCATTGATCAGAAATGCAGCAGGTGCAGTGATATGGGTTCACCTTCCTCTTTTATCCCAGCTGAATTGTGCAGCTGTCTTTAAAAAAAACCTTAACAGCACATTTGCATTTCCTTTCAAGCAACTTCAAAAAAGTTCTGAATAATGTGGTTTTGAGACCCTTTTCCCGTATTGCAGACTTTTCATAACTAACTGGTGACATCCAGTGGAACTTTGATGCAGTGCAAGCTGAAAATCGTTTAAGGTTTAAAAGCAGTCAATTATATTGTTTTTACCTATAACACATTACATGTACACATATGTGCCGCAAAGCTAAGAAAATGATATGTTTTCTTAAGAATTGGGATGTCTTACCACTACACCACCAGGGACTTTAATGACTTTGCATTTAATATGGAGTTGGTCCCCTTTTGCAGCTATAACAGCATCCACTCCTTTGGAAGGTTTCCACAAGATTGTGGAGTTTCTGTGAGAAGTTGTATCCATTCATTCTGTAGAGCATTTATGAGGTCATACACTGATGTATATACATTTGTCCTTAAATACTGGCAGTATGTCTTACATTTTTCACAACGTGAATTTTATAAGAAGATTTAGCCTATTTGCCAACATGGTGATCTTATCAAGTGATATTATCTTAGTGCCGTGAGAAAATACTTTCATTTTCTTCATGCATTTTTTCTTTTCCGACCCTAAATGTAGGTCTAGTGGCCTGTATCGGACTCTATGTCATATAACTGATTTAATTAGATCTCTAGCTACATCTAAACTAGCAGACCTCTGGATTATTACCATTTTCTGACACGTTAACAAAAACTATGGATCTATAGCAGCTATTATATCTGATGACATTACCAGTGTAACTGATGAGCTAAAAGACTCAGCCCTACCTTAATTTACCCCTGAAAATATACCAATTGAACAGTTTTTTAGTTGCTTCAAGTTTAAACATCCAGTTTTCTTAACTGAGCACAAAATCGCATAGGCACTTTTCTTTGGCATTTGCATTAGGGTCTTTACAAAAAAAATAAAACTGTTGATTAAAACCCTCTCTTAAGAATTCAAATTTATGATTGTTTTTTAACAGACATTAGCCTGACCCTCATTGTTTAAGCCTATTGATTGCAAAGGCCAAAGATATTCATAACTCTGCTTTGCAGATTCATTCAGTGCAATTAGAAGGATCTAATCAAATGAAACCACAATTTAGCCTCATATTCGAAAGCCTCTAAAGGGAAATTACATTTTATTGCTGTATTTTACAATGGAAATACATCATTTTGCACAGTGACATGGAACAGCAGAGCATTTCCCAGTGCAGCAGTGTCTGCAGGGGCAGTGGGGGTGAAGGATCCAGCCCAAGAGCAAAACAGCAGACTGGTCATGTCTAGGATCTCAGGCAACTGGAGCGGACAATATGTAATATGTTATCATTAATGTAATAATTATCACTAACAGCATCACTAATAACAATTTAAGAATTATCACTAATAACATTGTGTGCCGAAGGTGAGTACAGCTTGGATTTTAGTCATGATAACACACTCATCTTGTGTTTTATAGCTCACATACACATACAGCAGTTTTACAAAATAAAGTCCCAATGTTTTTTATCAAACGTTCTTTAATATTTTCAATGCCATCCATCGAAGAATGAGAATACTGAGTTTGGATTAGAGCCATGAAACTATAGCAGCATCAAGTGGATTTTTTATTCTGCCCATTTCTGGTAAACTCCAGATTGTTTAAGGTGAAGTTAGCTGTTCTATCAATTACAGACTTTTTGATGCAGACATGCAGTCACACTCTTCTTCAGAATCTGACCAAACTGGCTGCAGTGGGATATATAATGATGTTAAATGCCCCTCCACTGAATAGAGTTTGGTTAAAGGTTGATCTGAGTGTCATGTCCATAAATTAGAGCTGAAGCCACCTATCTGATTAGAGAAAGTCAGATTTTGTGTTTTTTTTGACACTCAGACTTCAGAAAATCTGCTGTAAAACTCTGATTTGAGCTTCTTGTCTGAACAAGGCCTTCATCAGTTCTGGGATTCAAGATGATAACCCTTTTGATGCTCTCCTGCTTACCAGAAGCCCATCAGTTTATCCTTTCTTAAATGAAGTCTGAGCTTGCACTTTCAACTCATCATGTGATTTCCTTTATTATGGTAAAACAAAAGCACACAGCACACAGACTTATCTCTCTCCATTTCTAATTTCTAATCAATTCAACCAACAAAGTTTTAGATATTTAATTCTTTTTTAACATAAAAATTATATCACGATGCTTCCATTTTCATGATAGGAAATGTGATCCTCTGTAAATATTTAAGATCTTACATTATTTTAAAACTGTGATACCTGAATGGTCTTGATAGAGAGCCCTAGTTATTCTGCTGTTTCCTCTTCTTCTTTTAATCTAAGTCTGCCATCTAGTGGTGACTGATGATCTTGCCAAACGTTTAGAGAAAATAAGGGCTGGACTGACACGAAACAAAATAACATTTACAGTCTTGAGTTATTATAATAGTCTTCATACATGCTTTTCATCACCTAGTGGTGGTTCTGTTGATGGATATCGGGTGATTCCATTATTAGACATCAGGCATCTGTTAAATATGTACTTTTTGTTAGTTGAATTGTGGTAAAAATGTCCATTTATCATGTTAAGGTGTGCTAAAAATCTGGAGTTGAATGTCAGAACAAACATTCAAATGTTCCTTAAAAAAATGTAGTGCACTGATGACCATACCAAACTGGGTAATGAAATTATAATGTTGATTTTTAATTGTACCAGATAATTATACAGTTTTACAGAATGTAATACACAAAAAACAGCAAGCTGTGTTTACTTTACAAGGGTTAACGTGTGTTTGGAAATCATTTGCAATCAGATCTTCAGATGCTGTGCTAGTCACAGTCTAGGATTGTTTTGACCATCTACCAAAAGAATACCACAAACCAAAACCAGAACTGAGTGAAGCACAGCCAAGGAACTCGACACAGTGTCCTCTGAGCCGTCACTGACACGTCTCCCACTCCTGTGAGCTTGATTAAGAGGAGTGTTTTCACTGTGGTCTCAATACTGATTGTCACAATGAAGTTAAAGATGCTCTAATATATTTTTATATCATTTATGTGTATATTCAGTTTCAGAGCAATTACAGGAAACAGCATTACTGAAAAAAAACAGATCAACACAAATGAACATGAACACTCTCTCACACACCCACACACACACACCCCCCACATTACCTTTACCTTAACTTTCTGACCACTTCCAGATGAGAGAAAGTGAGAGAGAGTGAGAGTGTGTGTGGAAGAGACGCTGTTGCAGTGTGTAGTGAATTCTCATGCGGCAGGATCCTGTGCTCCTGTGAGAGCAACAGTGAGGAGGTTGAGAATAACAGCTGTCAACAGACATGTTACCCTGGAAAGTCATCATCATCGTCGTCTCTCCGTTTTTCTGCAATGCCATCAGTGCAGTTCCTCACAGCAGAGGAGGTAAGAGAAATCTGCTAATGTTCACATCAGCTTGACCAAATCTAATTACGTTACTTCTTAAACAGAGGTCTTTATATTTTTATGACTTACACGTTAGCTTTAGAGGATGTAGTGAGTAATTCAGAGCTATTATTGTTACTTCAGTTAGAACTATTTAACCATAGAATAACTTACAGAACTGCTACATTTTAATACATATAGCATCTCCCATTAAAGGGGAAGTCTGGAGGGTTTGTATATCTGTACTTCTCTTTTTAATGCACTATGGTCTAAAATGTTGTGTCATTACGCACCAAGTCTTCAGAGAATGGGACAGTATCATCTAGCAGCCCAGCAGTGTTACTTTAAAAGGATCATGTAAACATTGCTGTGATCCCCAGCAAAACATCAAGCAGCAGATCAGAAATTCTGCACCACGTAGACATTTCTGATGCATGTACTGGGATTTTAGTTGCAAGCTTAGAATAATTAAATATTAATCACATAAATCACATAAAGTTGCCAGACGAAAGCTGTTTTGATGTCTGAGGCTCACACATGGCTATAATCTGCATTTAAAGTGTTTACATATTTTATTTGTACTTGTATTGACTTTTTTATTTATGTATTGATAAAAGGTTAATAACATAAGCTGCAGTTTATTAATGGCTATGTGTGCACTCCTGGTCTTCAACATCCAAAATATTGAAACTTGTTGGAAAGTTCAGCATTGAAAATGTTTTTTTTGCACTCTAGCTTTAAACAGTGTTGTGTTCTTTTCTGCACAACCGCAGAAATCATCTGCACCTGTTATTAAGAGTTAAACCGCAAGTGAGCTCCAGAACTGAACAGCAGCAGGAAACTAAAAGTCATTCAAGAATGTCATCACTAACACTAACTATAATTAGAGATGCTATATTCAGGAATAGACTTCTAAGAAAGGAAGACACATGAATATTTATCACTGTTATCAAACCATGTATTTCTTAATACTTACCTTACACAACTTCATAAATTAACAATGTATACACACAAACACACACATACAGCTGAAAGAGGCCACTGTCATCAGAGAATGTTATCATAAATGGGTGAGCTTGCTCTGCAACAGACTTTAAGCAGGTAATATGTGTCAAAATAACCCAAGGTTTCCTGGCAGAACATTGCTCAGACTGTCAAACTGTCCCTGCTTTCTTGCCTTCTTCTACTAGAACATTTTGGTGCCGTTTTTGCTTTATGGTCCAGTTCTAATATTAATATAAGCATTGAATGCATATTTGAGAGTGGTCAAGAGGTCAGCTTGGGCACTCTGACTGGTCTGCGGTACCTTTTCAGCAATTTGAGCTACAGGAGATCTGTGGAATTGATTTAGATGGGGTATCCCTTGCTCCCCAGCCTAGGAGGACCATGACTCTGCCACCAGCTGAGATTCCCTGGACCACTTTTGGTAGATAACTAACCAATGTATATGGGAAAAATTTATATGTCATTTTGAAAAATCTCTGACCGTGTAGTCTATCCATCACAATGTGGCCCACACCAAAGTTTCTCTAATCCTTACACTCTGTCACAGCGGCTGGGGTTAACCTGCTGCCGTGATGTTTCCCAATGATGACAGGCAAGGAGACAGGCATCCATTCTTTGCTTTCTTTATTCAGGACTTGAACATGAACAGGAACAGAACAAGGTAGTAAGGGTGACGGACTGACCGTGAGAAACATACAAAACAGAACTTAAATACTGCCAGCAATAATGAACCAGAACACAAACAGGTGATAACAAAAACACGTGACAACAGAACCAAACAGACAAGAACGTCAAAATAAAAGACCCAGAACTAAACTAAAAAGCACGACCTGAACGACCCGTAACACACTCACACATTTTTCCTTCTTCAAACATATTAACTTCAAGATCTGGTTGTCTAAAATATCCCAACCCTTGACAGGTATTATTATTATCAGTTTGTCTACAGTTTTAATGATAGGTGCATTAAATTAGGAGGGTTGAAGTAGATTTCAATTTTGTTTTTTATCTGAAAAATTCAGATTCAATTATTTATTTATTTTTTAGTTAACACATGACGTACATTTTTTTCCATTCCAATGGAACAGTGGACATTTGGCTTATAAGAGAGATAATAAATCCCAATGGGTAATGCATGATGTGTGCATCACTTCCCAATGAGGGTCAGGCTGAGGATTACCACTGGTGCAGAAGAGGCAGCAATGTGGAATTTTTAAAATGTTAGGCCTGTTTGATTTGGGTGAATAAGAAGCCAACAGAGGGGTTCCACAAAAACATTGTTTCTGAGCTTAAGGACCTTTATCAAGTCAACAAAAGTACAAGGAAGTTCACTAGGACAATTGCTATCGACTTGCATATTGGTGGATGGAAGGGGATTGAAGCATCTTCCATGAACAGATACTTTTTAAAAAGATTTTTGAACATTTTGAACAAGCACACATATTGATTCAGTTCCTAAACTACCTAAGTTTACTTTGGGAAATTGTTCTTTTAAGAGCCATTTAACGAAATGTTTTTTATGTGGTTCTTCTGTGAAAACTGTGAAAAACGTCCCTTATGTGGTTCTTCTTTATATTCATCAAGGTATACATATAATGTTTATGAGCCTGTTTAACATGTGGAACTACAATCTCTTGTTTTAGATCTCTAGTTATCTTTAGATCTCTAGAGGCAGTGTGGATTATATTGTATGGACATTTGCATTGTTTGAGGTCTTTAGATAAAAAGCAGTTCAAAAAGTTAGTCCATCTCTGAGCGTGGTAGACCTCACAACATCATTGTCTCAGAATGTGTGAATATTACAAACATTCTGATGTAAATATTCCAAAGTATTAAATATTTTGAGAAATCAGTCTAAGAACATGTGAGAAACCCTTCCACCCTGTTTCATTCAATTACAGGTTGCAGTTTGAACCAAAATGTGTGGTTTATACTGGTGACCCTTTTATAGGCATGAGAGAACACCTACAATGTGCTGCACATGTGCTCCACTGCTTTCATATTCTTGCCTTTAAAGCTAGAGGTCAGGACAGATCTGTTGGTCAGCTGATCATGGCAACATGTAGGATAATACATCCCATAAGTTCCAGACACAAGTCTGCTGCATGCTTTACTTGCTTTCACCCTGTTGCCCGGCCTTCTCAGCAAGTGTCTATAAAATCCACAGGCACATTATGGCTATCTGTCAGACAAAGTAATGTGTTCTACATTTATACTGGCCTTTCATTTCAATATGGGATATATTAAAGGTTTGGCTCATGATTTGGCTCAGCCAGATATTTCAGAAGATAAAGATCTGAACATAACTTCAGGCAGTTAAGGGGCCATATTAAAGCAGATGGAATTTCTTTCAAAATTGTTTTATGTAGTTTGTAAACATTGTTTTACAACTATTTAGTAATGTTCTTATAGTCCATGCAGTCCAAATAAGTGAATGCATCTATAAACCTGGTTTTGAATTCATTGGTGTTGTCTCAAATACTGTTGCCAATTAAGCCTACAGTAATTTAGCATATGCATTCATTCGATTTTTCAACACAGTGCTCTTTTGAATGAGGCACAGTATAGGGCAACCAATGAGGACATAGCTAATTTACATAGCAATGTTGAATGCACAGTAACAAAAGCTGCCTATTTATTCTAAGGGATAAACAGAAGTTGGAAAAGCTCATTTATACATAAATTATGACTGTTCTTGGTACATAAACACAAACGTGATAAGCAAACATCCTATTCAAAGGGAGGATAAATATTTGTATGAAATAAATTTCTGTTGAAGGACCCATCCTTGGTGTTTCCATTTTACTGTCTTTGAGGTTCCCTAGTGAGCATTCCTTTACAGCAAACTGAATGTATTGTTTTGATGTTCTACTTTGCATTGTGAGCGAAATTGTTGGGAAAGGTTTTGGGAAAGTGCACAGAAAGTGATTTGAATGTGCACATCATTTCCGCAGGAATGAGTTCGGTCACAGCATCAGAATTACTAATAAGACTAATGAAATGGCATAAAATTCTGTTTGTATGGTCCACCCACAGGTTTTTTCCCATCAGCATTAAGGGTGAAGAGAGGAAGGGCATCACTGGTGAATCCTATATTTCAGAACTCTATTAAGGATGTCAACTTGCTATTTGAGGTGAGATAATGATTTATTTATTTTGACCCTGCATGTCAAAATGATAATGACAGCTGTAGACATGATGTGTAGCAAATTCAGTGATAGCATGAGTCAAGGCCTAGTTTGAGTTTATGGCCATTGTACTATTTTGTGTGGACTTAACTGTGGGGATGATGCTTTTTTCTATATAACCATGTTTGTGATTTCATAAAAGAAAGACCTGCAACTTTCTCATTCATCTTTCTTACTGTGTGTGGTGAAAATAAACTTCTATCCTCTTCCAGATAGGTCCACCATAAAACAACAGTTATTGTTTTAATAGTGGACTAAAGTATTGCCAGATGTTCTTTTTTGCAGTGATTGACTGATTTATGGAGGTCAGCACATTTATCAGTTTCATTTGTCAGTAATTCAATGATGTTGATGAATGACCAAAGGGAATTTGCCCTCTCTATCACTTCACATTTATACCAGTAAAAAAGTATTTGCCCCCTTTCTGATTTCTTATTTAAATATTAGGCAAATATAACCCAAGTAAACACAAAATGCAGTTTTTAAGTGATGATTTTATTTATTAAGGAAAAAAACCTACATGACCCTATGTGAAAAAGTTATTGCCCTTTGTAAAAAACACTTTGGTTAATCATATTGTTTGGAAAGCTGAGTGTAATTCCACTAGCCACACCCAGGCCTGATTACTGTCAGATCTGCTGAATCAAGAGATCACTTAATAGGTAGAGTAAAAGATCCCAGAAAAGGATAACATCATGCTGCGATCTAAAGAAATCCAGGAACTGATGAGGAACAAAGTAATTGCCATCTATCAGTCTGGAAAAGGTCACAAAGCCATTTCTAAAGCTCTGGGACTCCAGTGAACCACAATGAGTGCCATATTCACAAATTGAGAAAACATGGAACAGTGGTGAACCTTCCCAGGAGTGACTGTCCCACAAAAATTACCCCAAGAGTTCAACGATGACTCATCCAAGGGGTCACAAAAGAACCCAGAGCAACATCTAAAGACATGCAGGCCTCACCTAACTCTATTAAGGTCAGTGTTCATGACTCAACCATCAGAAAAAGACGCAACAAAAATGACATGCATGGGAGAGTTTCAGGTGAAAACCACCGCTGACCAAAAAGAACATAAAAGGCCATCTCACATCTGCTAAAAACATCTGGATGATCCCAAAATCTTTTGGGAGAATATTCCGTGGACTGAGAATGTCAGGCCATCAGTTCCTGACCTCAAGCTGAAGCACACTTGGGTTCTGCAGCAGGACAATGATCCAAAACACACCAGCACGTCCACCTCTGAATGGGTTAAAAAAACAAAGTGAAGCTTTAGGAGTTGCCTAGGCAACGTCCAGACTTGAATACAGCTGTTCATGCTCAGAAGCCCTCCAATATGGCTAAATTAAAACAATCCTCCAAAGAAGAGTGGGACAGAATTCCTCTGCTGCCATGTGAAAGACTCATTGCCAGTTATTGCAAATGCTTCATTGCAGTTGTTTCTGCTAAGGGTGGCAGTTATTAACTAGTTATTAGGTTTAGTGGACAATTACTTTTTCATATAGGGTCATGTAGGTTTGGATAGTTTTTTTTTCCTTAATAAATAAAATCATGACATAAAACCTGCATTTTCTGTTTGGGTTATCTTTGTCTAATATTTAAATTTGTTAGATAATCTGAAACAAACATGCAAAAAAATAAGAAATCAGAAAGGGGCAAATACTTTTTCACAGCACTGTATAAGTGTGCAAATAAATGTGACACATTCAAATTTTTTAGTCTGTAGATTTCTGTTCTGTCTATCTTAGATTCTACTGGCTGGGTTGCAGTTTGAAGGTGAACACAGTGCATTCACAGTGTATGATGAAGAACTTGCATCCCTGCATCAAACACACACGTTGGAAGTTATTTGGGAGGACGTACTGCCCAAGACGCTGCCAGAGGTTTGCAGACTGACCTTTACTCTTGTCCAGGGTGTGGGTGCCCTTAGGAGAGAAGACTTTGAACGCACAGTGCTGACGTTGGTATATACGGCTCAACAAATGGCTAAAGCCAGCACCGCTCACCAAAGAGAAGCTTGGGCAGAGTCCTTCATCAGACTCTACAAAGTCATAAAGCAAGACCTCATCAGGTGATAAAGGAACTTTTTATTCACTGCTCTTTGGTTTGGTTGAGAGACAACGTATACTCTTTGAAAGTACTAGGTATAGACTAATGGCTTCAAAGTGAAAGAATGGAAAGAAGCACTTTTTACATTTCACTAATTTGGGACTGTATACAGAGGGTCGATGGATATCCATCCATATGACAGTGATGTAACATAAATTTTGGTGTAAGTCGAAACACATCCTAGTCAATAACCTATACATCTTAATATCTTAACACATTTGTAAAATCATAATCTAGCACATAAAAACGCAGCTAAGTCACAGAAAAAGAAAACGGAAAAAAAACACTGTACTTGTACTCTGTACTGTAGTAACAAAAAAAATTCATTCAGAAGCCATGATAAAGGCCAAAATGTATTCTTCATATTCTTCCGCCACTCGCCACTAAACTAGTTTGCACAGGTGAGCGTCATAATCTCGAAACCTCGAATGTCGAGGACCCCCTTTACGGAGCCCCTAAAGGGACATAGGTGATTTATATATTTTTTTCTGCATCTGGTGCGCACCAGATACTAACTGGCGA
>JBBPDB010015945.1:0-12676 GCA_037974465.1 Brachypetersius altus | reverse complement strand
TCTCTCTCTCTCTCTCTCTCTCTCTCTCTCTCTCTCTCTCTCACACACACACACACACACACACACACACACACACTCACACACACACACACACACACACACACACACTCACGGTCCACACAGCACGAGTATCGAGCCCACTTTCTCCACTCCCGCCTCCTGCAGGTTGTTACAGGGCCCAGTCAGCTCATGGCAGCGACCCTGGAAGTTCTCCTGCTCATAGATCACCAGCTGAGGAGGAACCAGTGAGAACAGAGGAGAAGGATGAACAATGGATAGCTATAATAATAACAACAACAACAATGATTATTATAATAATGATAATAATAATGATTATAATAAGGAGAATAAGAATCATAATAATATTTTATGATTATTCATGCAATTAATATAATTATAATCATAATCATTATAATAACGGTAGTAGTATAGCATTAAACTATAAATACTAAAATCTGAGAGTGTAATTTAAAAAAACAAATGAAAATATGTAAAAAACTGTAAAACATTACAGATGAAACAATAAAACACAAAGAATACATGAACACAGAAGTCACTGAGAAAAATATAAGGTCTCTACATACACACACATATACATTACATATATAGACAGACAGACAACACATAACAGTATTTCTCTTATTCCCTAATCTTGTATTTCCTTTGTGCACCTTGAAAGTACTGGATCCAGGCTGCTGCTGTTTGGTTGCAGGGTTTTGGTGATCAGTTGCCATAGTGAACCAGGATGGGTGTGACGAGCTGTAAGTGTATCATTTTATCATGAGAGAAAGAAGAGAGACGGAAAGAGAGAGGGAGAGAGAGAGAGATAGAGAGAGAGTTAGTTAGAGAGATAGTTATGCTGTGTCCGCACTGCAGATAAAGCTTAAACCCGACTGTCCTTATAAAATGTTTATTTTCCACTTTCACCACAAAAACACCTGGACCTCAGGGTAAGCAATGTTTTACACACACTACTGAGGACAGTTTCAGCACACACTTAACACAACAGATACCAAGACTGTGCTAAAGTTGTAAAAGCCATATAGAATAGAGAAACAGGCGTTAGAGTCTTACCAGCTCCGCGGTGCCAGTCTGTGCAGTGTGGCATGGGGGGCTGAATATATACACGCGGACTAGGGGTGGAAACTATGCCAAAACCGCTCTTGGTTCAGAACCCGCTCAGAATCAGGTCCTAATAGGCTGGCTGGGTGTCACCATGGGGGGGCCGAGGCCAACACACTGTCTCAGTCCAACACCCCCCACACCTCCACCCCCACCAAACTTTACCCCAGACCACCAGTCCAACCAGAGCCCTCCCCTTTTTGATGCCCCGCAAAGTTATTTCATTAGTTGTCAATTTCGCCCAGCCACTCTTTGTTCACTACTGCATGATTCAGCACAACCTGTGCCAAGAGTTACAGACCCACAATGAGGCCGGGGGTTGCAAAAACGAGTGGGGAGACCTGGGACAGAGAGAGAGACAGAGAAACAGAGAGAAACAGAGAGATACACAGAGAGAGCGAAAGAGAGAGAGACAGAGAAACAGAGAGACAGAGAGAGGCAGAAAGAGAGAGAGAGGGAGAGATATAGAAAGAGAGAGAGAGAGAGACAGAAAGAGAGAGGGAGGGAAAGAGAAAAAGAGAGACAGAGAGAGAAAGAGAAAGAGGGAGAGAGAGAGAGAGAGAGAGACAGACAGACAGACAGACAGACAGAAAGAGAGAGACAGAGAGAAACAGTTTGTTTAACAACCAGACCTTTTATCTTCTTTTAAGCTTCTTTTTTCTTCTATTAAAGTTGCTGTTACTGCAAGGTGCTCAACGTTATGGGATGAGTGAGAGAGAGAAGGAGTCTTTGAACTACAAACATCCACTGTGTGCATGTGTATATTTAAATTTATACAAGCCTATATTTATCTATGTGTGACACTTGTATAGTGTACTTTTATATTAGAATCTTACATTACATCGCTTTTTATTCGATTGGTTATTTTAATTTGCAGTTTATACATTCTTCTTTTGTACTGTATACTTTGTTGCTGTAAAAGTGCAAATTTCCCACCTGTGGGACTAATAAAGGGTTTTCTTTTCTAATCTTATATTTAAATTAAAAGCTTCAGAACTCAAAACTTAAAACCAAAAAGACATATGAACAAGTGCCCAAATGGTAGTTCCAAAAACCGACCGTAATAAAAATTTAAGCATTTCTGTAATTCTGAATATATCCAGCAGTCAGCTGTTCATGCAACATATGTTGCCGTAGAAGCTGCAGTTGTCTCTCATCAAATATGTCCACTTAAAAAGGTGTGATATTAAGAAATCTGAATTATTCATTTGAATTTTGTCAGGTTCAAATGCAAAAAGTCGGGTCAGATTTTTGGAAACTGAGACTGCTGAAGTAATTTTATGTCCTGAGATACAAATGCACTTGTGGCACCTTGAAAGTCCAGATCAAGGCCCTTTCACTCACAGACTGGCTGTTATGCTGCCACCCTGTGATTCCGTTTTCCCTTAGAGGAGTATATGCAGGGCCGGTGTCAGAGCAGATCTACCGGCATCTGCTGGCATCTAACTGACTATGGCGAGGGCTGCTATCGATCATGAACTATATATATATATGAGAGACACTAGAGGGTGTAGGGGGGTGTGGTGACTCGCCGGGGGGGGCAATGCCTTCGAATACCCGCCCTTGACGCCAGCACTGGGTATATGTCTGAAGCTCTCTCGCCCTAGTGTGTTTATCACTATATTCCGGCTTTGCAGTAGAATCACAGAAGGCTGCAATATTGTAGATCAGCCTCTAGCCAGCCACTAAATGTTCCTTGTTGTGCTGTGAGTGTCCTAACCAACCACAGGCATTCTTCACAAGTTTCTGAGGACATTTAGATGAAAATGCATTCCAGGGGCAGATGATCTTTCAGAGGGTCAGTTGTTCCCTTAGGAGTCACTAGGGTGCTATCCTCAGGGAGACATCTTTGCACCAAAAGCATTAGTATTATCTTGTGCAATATCGCTACATACATCATTTTTATGTAGAATAGCAGACTCAGTACAGAGAACAACCACAAACCACTTTTTGTGTTAATGGTAAACTGTCAGCAGTAATTATAATTTTTACCTTTAGTATTTATACCCACATCTTTTACTGACCACTTTCTTTTCAGAGTACTGTCTGGATAGTTTTATTTTGAGTATATGATATATTTTATATTGTTCGTGAATGGGTGTCTCTCCAAGTAATTGATTTGGTTATTGTTTAGACAGCTATTAAATGTTGCAATCAGCAGTTTCCAAAGGAATGGCCTGAACAGTCTGAGTACTGAAATATTATTTCAGTTCATTTAGTATTCAGAAGCTTGGTAACAAAATCGGTAGTATAAACAACACAGTTCAAGAGTGATAGCCTTTAAATAGGACAATGATAGGCACTATGCGGTAAAATGTTAAATAAATTCATATTCATTCATATTTGGTTTAGCACAGGTGTCCATGGCACATTGGCTCAAACTTGACTTTTTTGACATGTCCCCTTAAGAAGCTTAACGTGAGATAATGACAAATCATAAAGTCATTTAACATCTCTGAGCAGCGTTTATGATACATTATTGGCCCTACAGAACATATTCAGAAAGAATATTTGAGTATTTCCGAGATTAGTGTATAAAATGCTGTTTGGGCCAGCTCTTAACGTACTGTACAGTTTCAAAAGTGAATGGGATATGGAGTCGACATACCAGAGAAGAACTCTATACACTACTACTACTGGAGTTTTCTAGGACCTTCCAGGTTTTCACTGTGTAACCAGGGGGGTTTGCTCTACAGGAAAAGAAAAACTGTTTTCACTTTATTGTGCTTTAATATAGTAAAGTTAATGAATTTATACAGAGTAATTTCTACCAGTAAATTTATCAGAGGGAAAAACGACGTCCAAAACTAAAAAAAGTAATAAAATATTGGAAAACAAAAGAAGCTCCAATGTTTTAATAAGTGATGTTGAGTTCCTCCCCCTGTGGAGCTGATGAGGACTTCCAAACTGGTTTCCATTACTGACCTGACAGCTTTCCAGCTTTCTTTCTTTCTCCAGCAGAAGAAGGCTGTCGGTTGGTGCAAGGGGGTTGGGGGGGTATTTTTTGTTTATTTTGCAAGCCCACAGATGGTGTTAGGATTTAAGGAGCCTGGGGCAGATCGACAGAAGCAGGAGTAGTTGGAGGAGGAGGAGGAGGAGGAGGAGGAGGAGGAGGAGGGCGGGGGTGGGAATCTGAGCAGGACATGCAGAGATGTAGCTTTTCTGCTCTGACTGAGCAGAAGTCTAGGAGACATGACATGTTTTGAAGGGCACTGTTCTGCTTTTGTCCCCTCACTTTCTTCTTTTTAGTGTTTTTTACTATTTTTAAGCAATATGGGATTTCCTTGGGTTCTTCCAGTGCCACTTTAAAAGTGGTGGAAACCAACGTTCCAGGACACTTTGATTTATTTCATGCTGAAAATTTTTGCTCGGAAGGTTCCTCTGGGATAGTGAACCTTGGAATGCAGTAGTAGGTGTCTATAAATTTAGGTTCAAAGGCACTTTTGTATGTGGAGTTTGTTTGATAGTGTTTTAGCCTTTCACTGTTCCTCTCTGAAGAACTTTGAGGTCTTGTAACCAACATGGAAACCACCAGAAGTTCGTAATCGAGCAGAAAGTTGAAGGTATTAGGTGCATTATGTCGTGGTGGGAGATAATCTTGCCTGTCCTGCTGTTGAGTTTGGGACTCAGCCAGAGTTTTCCACAATACACTTATGATGACATGGACGAGGAGCTGGCCATGACCTTCGACTATTACAAGGATGCGATGGACGAAATGGATTACAGGAATGGGAGTGCATGTGAGGAGTGCATGCCTGAGCTTTGTCCTGGGACGCAAGGCTGCCGAGCAGGACTGGTGCGAGATGCTTGTGGCTGCTGCTTTGAATGCGGGAACCTGGAGGGTCAGTCATGCGACCTGGGTGACAGGAACGTCCACTATGGAGTGTGCGGGGAAGACATGGAATGCAAGCTGGAACCCCAGCACACCGGAGACAGAGATGGAGGTGTCCACGATGCCCAGTGTATTTGCATTTTCCAGGAACCACTGTGTGGATCCGATGGCAGGACCTACATGAACCTCTGCAAGTTCAAAGAAGCAGCATTTTTGAGTCCCGGTCTCAACGTGAGTGAAGGTCCGTGCAGGACAGGTAGGAGAAGGAAGCGATTTAAATGTTCTTTCTTTTTTTTTAAGTATTGTAATTTTTTTAATTGGTTGATTTTTATTTAAAAATATATATGAATTAATTTTTTGGCTTTAAAATGTATCCCTCACAGAACTGCTGTTGAGCAGTTCTTCAAAAGCCTTAGACTTAGGTTCAGGATTAGCACCAAGGTTACGTTTAGGACCAGATCCATTATTAAAAGTTACACTGAATTCAATATATATATTTTTTTCACTGTATTGTTTTGAAACACTGGCACTGTTTTCAAACCACATCAAAACTCTTTTATGTCACAAAAGTGAGCATGATATAGGAACTACAAGAAGGTGGTTACACATGGTTGCGATGATAATATGAGTTTAAATCACCCATAAGAACTCAAAGAGGTTGCAGGGGAGCGTTAACGTGAGCTAATCTGTTCTCCATCTCCTTTCATATTTTATCTGTCTCATACATTATTCCTAACCTAACCCCTCCCCGGTTTCTGGATCTTGTATTAGTCCACTCTGAACATCTCCCCCACCACATCCTGCATCTAACATCTTGTATGTTTTCCACACGTTAAGTGGTCCACCAGATATTTGTTCTGGCAGACTTTTAGCAGTGCTGCTGTATCTCCAGGATCTTTCCTCTGCATACCAGCCTTCTGTGTAAGCGAGCCCTACTTGTGCCCACTACACTCTCCAGAGCAGCTCAATGGTTCTTCAGGCTTTTATTGGGCTTTTTACTTTTGAGTCTTGGATCCTATCCCTGTTTTTTTCTTCAGAGTCTTTTAGTCTTGGACCCATTCAATGTTTTTTTCTCAGGTTCTCCTTCTTAGTTTTAGTTTGTTCTCAGTGGTTCTTCTTCCTGCTTGTACGGAAATTTTGCTTTTTAGGCTTGGTTCTTCTCAATGGTTCTTCTTCAGGATTTTGTGAAGATTTTTTGCGTCTAGGTTCTTTTAAGTTGCTTTTCTTCAGGCTTTTAGGGAGTCTTTTAGAGTTTTGGTTCTTTACAGTGTTTCTTGGTGGCTGTTTTTTTTCCTTAGAGTCATGCTTTTTGAGGGCCTTTTTCTTTTCACTTAGTTCTTAGTTTTGGTTTTTCAGGGTCTTAGGGAGATTCTCCTTTATAGCCCTGGTTTCTATTAGCAGCTCAGAGATTCTTAGTTTTTGAGTCTCAGTGTTCTTCTTCAAGCAGGGTTTTCCTTTTTAGTCTGAGTTCTGGATTAAAGCGTCAAATGATCCAAGGAAAATCAGTATAAGAATTGCTTTCTTTGTTTGTTATTTTCTTATGTGCTTTTTGTTTTCAGAGGCCTATGTGTTGTCTTCCAAATGTTCTCCTCCACAAACCTTTAACTGTCTGTACTTGGGAATTTGGAAGTTTCTGGGACCTGTAATTTTCCCACTGGCTTTCAGGAGGAGATTTATGGCCTCCAAACAGCTGCAGGAGCCAGACAGACATGAATGGCTTTTGCTGCCTCACTGAGAGGAAGTGGTTTCTGAACATGATCCCCTATCTGATCTCCTGTATTTATTTCTTTTTCTTTTCATGTTAAGTTCCTGTCATAAAAGTTCCACCACGTAACCTGGTGAACGTGACGGGCAGCAGTGTGGTGTTTCTGTGTGAGGTGTTTGGCTTCCCCATGGCTCTGGTGGAGTGGAGGAAGGAGGGGAATGAGAACATCTTACCTGGAGATGATCCTCATATATCTGTCCAGGTAAATATTCTATTAAATATGTAATCACTAATTTATGGTGATGATAATAATCATAATAATATAGCATGTAATACACTGATTGTCTATCTACCTATGTATCTATCTACTAATATGTCTACCTACCTACCTACCTACCTACCTACCTACCTACCCTCCCACCCTACCACCCACCCACCCACCCACCTACCTACCTACCTACCTACCTATCTATCTATATATCGATCTATCTATCTTGTAGTCCAGAGGTGGTCCTCAAAAGTATGAGCTCTCAAGTTGGCTGCAGATTGAAGAAGCGAACCGTGTCGATTCAGGGACCTACAAGTGTATCGCCAGGAATGAGCTTGGAAACGTCTCAGCCTCTGCAATTTTGGGAATATTACCGCCAGGTAATCCTGAGGGGTCTTAAGGTCTCATTTTGTTTGTTTGAATGTTACAAAATGACTGAAACACCTGAAGTGGTCCACAATACCTATGAATATACTTTATAATAAGGAATGTTGTTCCCCATCTATCCATCCACCCCTCCAGCCATCCATCCAATAATCCCCTCAACACATCCATCCATCCATCCATCCATCCATCCATCTATGTATTAATCCACTGACCCATCCATTTATTCATCCAACTTATTCATCCATCCATCCACCAAACCCATTCTTCCATGAATCCATCCATTAACCTATTCCACCTACCCATCCATCTGTCCATCCATTAATCCATCAAGCCTATCCTTCTGTCCATCTATCCAGCCACCCGTCCAAACAATCCAGTTTTCTAGCTTGTAAACCAAAGTTACCCTAATATACAGTATGTTAATATTCGTCCATCACAGTCAGTAACCCCACTGACCTCAGAGATACATACAAGAACAACAGTGTATATATTTACCCAAGACTGATCATAAATTGTTTTTTTCTCCAGATGAAATGTCTGTCTATATGGAAGAGCACAGCAGAGAGTTGCCTGGATACGATCAGATGAAATTCTATGATGGAGACTACTACTGAATTACTTCATTTTTGAAATAACACTAACACAAACATCACAGCCCCATTCAAATAACATCTCAGTAAGAAGCTCTGTAAAAACGTCTTCCGCCATCACGAGAGACACAACATCTGGATGTATATACAAACACACACACACACACACACACACACACACACACACACACACACACACACAAAGAACACTGGGGGCACCTTTGAGGTAGCAGGAAATCCCAAGGCACAGTACAATGAGAAGAAATGAAAACACACAGAAGAGCCAAAGGTGGAGGAGGAAGATGGAGGAAAATGGTGGTGGTGGTGGGGGGGTCACCCTGCTGGGACTGGAGCAGCTCAGAGGCTTTTATTAGGACACAAGGATGAATGTGTCTTTTGTTTCTCTGCCGGGCTGACTGTTCGAAAATGTTATGCCGAATGATGAGTGCAATCCGAGCCCCATGAAAAGTCGATAAAAGTGCCACAGATAGTTTCTCAAGTCTCTATTTTCATATACATTCTTCAGTACTGCCAAGTCATAACATCCCCCTTCTTCTTTCTGGAGTGGGTGACATATCAGCGTTCAGGTTTAGGTCTTTTTCCATATGTGGTGCCTGTGTGCTGTCTGACTTTTTCATGAGCACTGAAGAACACAGCTGTTTTCCTTTAAGCCCCCAAACCCCAGACATCCCAAACCCTCAACTTTTTCATGTGCCTTCAAGACGCAGACCTTTAATAAAAACATTAGCGTGTCAGACTGGACACTATAACATTGAAATCTTTTCACCCAGTAATTCTGAGAGGTATTAAGGTCTTGTTTTGATTGTATGAAATTTAGAATGAAACACCTGGAGTGGTTCAAAGTAACAAATCGCATAACCTAAACACACTGTGAAGATGTCTGCCACCCATCTACCCCCACATCCAAATATCCCTACATCCATCCTTCAATCCAGCAAACCCATCTTCCCATCCATCCATCCATCCATTAATCCACTTTCCTATCTAGCCATCTATCCATTAAGCCACCTACCCACTCATCTACCCACCTGTCAATCCATCCATCTATCCTTCCATCCATTTTTCACTCATTTATCAAGTAATATATTTATCTATTCACCTGTCCAACCATCCATCCATCCATCCATCCATCCATCCACCTCCCTACCCACCTGTCCATCCATCCACCCATCTATTCATTTATCCATCAATCGACCAAACCCATCCTTCCATTCATCCATCAATTGACCCACCTATCCATCCCTCCATCCATCCATCATCTAGCAATCCACCCACCCATGCATTCGTCCACCGAACCCATCCTTTCATGCATCTATCCACATCAGTCCACCTGCAAATGCATCCATCCATATACCAAAATAATCTATGCATCCATCTGCCCCCACCCCCCAACCTATCCATTCCTACATCATTCCATCCCTCCATTCATCCTCTCCAAAAAATCCATGAGCTGCAGCAGACTGGACTTTAACACAGGAATATAGAGAATATAGAGAAATATATATATATTATTTCTCTTTTTAAATTACTGCTTTGGTTGCCTCTCCTGACATGTGTGAACAGCAAATTAAGTGTTAACCCATTTTCCTGATGGCCATTCATATTTGAGAAGAAATATATTTATATATGTAATGCTATGTCTGGATAGTACAGCAAGCATATATGAGTGTTGCTAAATATAGGGTGTGTTTTAATATAGAAGGCCTTACCTGAGCAGTAATTTGAAGGCTTCTTTGACTGGGTGTTTTTAAACAGTACACCTTGCTTTTAAAGACGCTAGACTAAATAAATAAAGCTGTAATCACACATGGCCTCTGGGTTCATTTGAAAGCCTCCTGGAGAATTGCTAAAGTCATTCATCTCCAGCCAAGAATAAAAGTGTCGGGGCTCAGAGCCGGGTGAAGTAGTCTGGTTTCGTACAGCCTCAAAGTAATTCAGTATAGACACAATTAAATTATACCTGCAGTAATAAATAAATCTGTCTGTACAGGTAGGTTAGTGCTATTATAGCCCATAAAGATGTAAGGGGCCACATTTCGTAGTATCCATACGGTTATACAGTATATATATACCACATTTATATGTCTCAAAACAGTTGCCCCACATATTCACACTGAAGTTGTAAGGATTGTTTTGGTCTGGACTGCTTCATAAAGCCTTTGGTCTAAGGGATAAACAAAAATGTATGTGGGAGTAAATGGGAGGGTTCAGAGTCCAGTTGCTGACAGTTTTTATTGTCTGTGTTTTAACCAGAACTGAACTCATTCACAGAAACATAACATATATAACACATATACAGCCTGTTTAGAAAATGACCATATGCAAGTAAAAGATGGCTGTTGTAGACAAATGTCATAATTGGAACTAAAATGAAAATGTATATTTGAGTAAATGAGAGGGCCTCTTTAAGGTTGCTGCTCAAATGTGTTCAGAACCCAGTTGTTGGCAGTATTTATTCTCAGTGTTTTAACACGCCTCTCAGGGCTCATTCCTTTCCCGTTTCCTTTGGGCTTGCATGGAAAAAAGGAGAAATAATTAAGGGATTGTGTGAGAGCCCAGAGACAGGATTCAGGGGCTCCCCTGCTCTCCCCAAGCATCCACTAATACCCTATGCAATGAAAACACATTACTGGCACAGAGGAGACGTGGAGGATGCGAGCCTTTCATTTTTCATTTCAGCTCACCTTCAAGATTCAAGATACTTTATTTGCCACATACACAGTTATACAAGTATAACATGTAGTGAAGCGAGCCCTGAAACATCTGTGAGACTGTGCAATATGGTTACAAAGAATGAAATCGAAAATTAAAGTCAAGGACTAGCAATAAAAGTAAGTAGAAAAAAACATATTTTGTTTTTTGTACAACATTATCATACACAATGGTGATTGAAATAAAAATAAATAAAAAAATACATAGAATACACAAGTGTAAACAAACATTTACAAGTGTAAGCAAGATCTGAAGGGTAAAGGGTTCCAAGAGAAAAAAACCCCACTGTTCTCTTCAAAGGTTCTTTTTTTAACCATTTAAAAAATGGTTCTCTAAAGCATAGTTTGCCAACTCAGATCTGGAGACACCCCCCTTTTCTGCACATTTTTGGGGGTTTTCCTGCTCTCCTGCTGGAAAGAACTAAATATGCAGGGCCAAGGGCTCCAGAACCACGGCTGGGGCCCTCAGATTTACACTGGTCATCAATTGTTTCTGCACATACTAAAATGTTGTATATTTGCATGTCACTCACTTAAACTACACTCTTTGCTAATACATTTACAGTATGTTCACCAATTAATTAGCCAGAAAATGTCATATCTTTTTTATTAATCGCCACTGGCCTACAAAAAGGCACCTAATCCAAATATAATTATAAATATAATATGAATCACCAGACAAGTGTTAGATATTTAACAAGCCATTAAGTGATGAAGCTGTGAACTAGCACCTTTAAAAGACAATCTAGAATAGGATGTCACTGTTGCATATTCTTTCATCTCATAAAGGAAACTTTTTACTTATTTTTACTTATGTTTTACTTATATTTTGAGTTAGTTTTTTTTCCTATGCAGTTTATGAAATAAGTGGAAAAACTGTGGTGTGTGAAAAGTTTTACTTGCAGTGTGTGTGGAACCAAAAGGCCTTTTCTATGGTGTCGTGCAAAGAATCCTTCTGAGGGTACATGCCACACTGAATAGCTTATATCTGAACCAGCTGACACTGAAAAACATGATGGAAAAACTCATCTATCCCTTCAAAACATAAACATCTCAAGAGGATATTATGCCCTTTTCTGCCTATAAGGAACATTCCATAGGATCACAAGACCCCCCCAAAATTCCAACAGTGTTCCTGTTTAGCTCATGCTGCCACATGGAAGCCATTGGGAAAGACCTTCACCCTCTAAAGGCAAAGGCATCTAGCTGATTTAAATAAGGAAAACCATTTCCAGACTCTATGGTCTTACAAAACGTATTGTTATTGTCCCTTAGGGAACAGATAATATCCACACGGGAGAACTCGGTAGGACAGCCTTATGACCACAGATGAGTGTGTAAAAATGACAAGAATGAAAATGCAAACCACAAAATATGAGCACAGCCTACTCGAGAAGTCATCTAAGGCAAAGGGCTGGTTTTTAACTCTGAACACAAGGGACACTGTCCCACTGCCTCTGATATTCTGGAGTCTAAACTGAACAAAACGTCTAAACAAAACAAGAAAATCTGCTCTGGGTTTTAAAGTTTCCCATTGTTGGGGCATTTTATCACATTGGAGCAAACCACACAATCCTTCAATCAAGTAACAAAGTGACCCAACAGAAATACATATACAGTAATCCCCCAGTTTTATGGGGATCAGGAGTCGCCGATTTTTTTAAAGATCCAAACTCATTATTCCACAATAACGCGGAAACTGTAAATATCCTTGCCTTTTTTATTTTAGAACTGAACTGTATTACCGCCACCAGCCCAGTGGTGGCAGTAATACACTGAAATGTTGTCAACCACTATAAAAAGAAGAAGAAGAAGAAGCCTTTTGCAGCCTTGTCCTCCTAATTTAGTGTTTTAACCCCATACCATTCAATTTTCAATTTATCTCAGTATATTTAGTATTAGTAAGCTGTGCCCTGTCTAAAATAATAGCCTCGCATGGCTTCTCATATCACTTCTATGCTGATGATGCACAACTTATTCTCTCTTTTCCTTCCAATGACAACCAGGCCTCAACCCGCATCTCGGACTGTCTGGCCGATA
>JBBPDB010015890.1:0-12679 GCA_037974465.1 Brachypetersius altus | reverse complement strand
GCCTGCTACCTACAGCAGCTTCAACAGCCGCTACATCATTTTAATTCAGTAATGAGAGCTAGACTTATTATTTTTCAAAACTAAACTATAGTACCCCAAAAAACTGCATTAAAACCATATCAAACCATAGTGAATTTTCGTAAGGGCTGTTTCACAGCAGGCATTCCCACCCCCTACAGTGTAATTCGGCTAGGTATACATTTGTCCAAAAAAAATTCAAGGTGAAAGTTATCATAGCTCCTAAACCAACTTTGTGAATAGATTAACGCCGATATTTTTTTTATCGCCCGATAAGAGTCTCACGTTAACGCAGCACGTGAACGCCAATAATGGCCCACCACTAGTTTAAATGCGTTTGTTATTGTATCGGTGCTGCAGCAGTTTAGTTTTGAAACTTATCACTCTCCCTTTTCCTCTCTTCATTGCTCGCAAGCAGCTCAACACAGAGTCACAATACTTCACACACAGAGAGCTAGGAAAATAATGGAATTTGTGGCAAAAATATTTTGATTGTATTAATTTAAAACATTTGATTTCCATTCCACCATCAGTATGGCTGCTATTATAACAAGTAGAGAGAAACTGTGAATGACAAAATCCTTTGTTGTAGGTCCAAAGAATTGTATCTGCAAGCCTCTGTAGGGCAGCATAGGGGTGAAGTGGGAAGCGCTGTGTTGACGTTGTATGTTCTCCTTGGGTCTGAGTGGGTTTCCACCAGGAGCTACAGCTTATTCCCTCGGTCCAAAAACAAATTGGCCAAATTTTTGCTTCTTTCTCACTGTGAAGCTACTTTTTTCGATATGTGATTCTGTCACCCCCTTTTGGCACAATAGGAAATTATCCTAGATATATTTAATTTAGCTGTAATATAGTCATGGTTTTATTCATTTGACAAATTGTTTGTTCTGATTTATTAATTGTTCAAACTTGCTTATAACCTCATTTTCACAATTATTTATTTATTTTTTTACATACTCTAAATCAGCGGTCCCCAACCTTTATTTCATCACGGACCGGTTTAATATCAGAAACTATGTTCTTCACTTTAAAAGGAGCCTGAGAGTGTCTGGCCAGGAGCTGAGCTCATGCTTTACTGAATATTATTCTAATTAATCTGAACATTCCAAAATCAATGCGGCTGAATTGCCTCTTTCAGATGACGCATCAGTGCACACTCCTACTGATCACTGTCAAGGTTTATTGACCATTCAGGTGAGTTATGAGCAGACAGGACATGAAGACTGATCATTCTTCACATCCTCTCCGAGCTCTTGAGTCTCAGAAAAACAAGCGGCCACTAATCGTACGTCAAATTCTTAAAGGGAGGAGATGACAGACAGCAGGTACGATGCTGGGGATTTTTTTGTGCACAAAACTCAAAGCATGTTGGAGTAATTCATGTGTTCATGCTTTAGTATTATAAATTATATACTTACATTAGTGTGTATATTACATACACATATTATATATAAATATATATATATATTAGGGCTGTCAGTAGATTAAAGTATTTAATCGCGATTAATCTCAAGTTTGCCATAGTTAACTCGCACCTTTAAGTCTGTACTAAATATACTGTTTATAATACTCTTACCAACATAGGAGTAGACAAATATGTTTGCTTTGTGCAGATTTATCTTTATTAATGACAAAAGTGGAATAATACTGTAAAAAAAGACTGTAAACAAATAACCACAGTGTTCTCTTTAACACAGTCACAGCTGAAGTTTCTGTAAAAACATTAATGTAATCAAATTTAATATAAAACCAAAGCTGTTTGCTACTGCAGGGCGTTCACGTTTTATCTAGCTTGTTACTGAAAAGTAAGTTCCCAGAGCATGGGGGCGCAACCAATATAGCAGCTGTAAAGCATGTGGGCAGAGCCAGTGTTCAGACGTCTGATATGGACAAAAGTAATGGGACGTGTCGGCTGGTATTTGCGGGGATCAGATGTCCCATTACTTTTGTCCATATTAAATACCGAGCACAGGGGCAGACTGGCGATCTGTGCGTTCTGCAGAATGGCCCGAGATGCGGCAGAGATGTGAAAACCCAACCTGGTACAGAAAGTCCCAGTCCGCCCCTGAGCGCGTTATTTCGGTGAAAGCACCGACTTTCAAAATAAAAGGATTTTAAAAACCTGCGATAACGTGGGATAAAATAATTGTCGGCTTTAAGTAAATAATGCGATAACGCAATAATAACGCGTTAACTTTCCCAGCCCTGTTAAAAACGCAACATCCCAAGTGTCCGAAATTAACTAAACGCCTTCCCCTGTTTACTACTTAGCCCCCTGTACAGCACTATGTAGTGAACATGTGAAGTGCACGTTTGGACACAGCTGATCTCATACTCTTGTATCTGTACTACCAATGTGACATTGTGATGTCATAGCCATGCAGATGTAGTACCCATAATTTAGCTGTAATTCTGATATGACAGGATGCTATACTCATATGGCTGTATTGTCAATATTACATGATGATGTCACACCCATGTAGCTGTATTGCTGTAGTGTTGTATTGCTTTCCCATTATTGCCCTGGGTCAATTTTAAGATACGGTCTTGATAAGCTGTGTTTTGGCAGGCTTATAATACAGGCTGCTTCTATAATCAGTTTGAAAGCTTTGTCAGCACACTGGTGTCCTTGGTCTTACATTGAGAAGCTGAACATGTTTAAGTAGCATCTGCATTACAGGCGATGCTACAAGTACATGCCACTGTAAAAGCAGTGGAGCATGCATGGGTATAAATGTAGCGTTCTACATGAGAATGCACTTTGTGTCAGTGTTTTTGTGTGCTACATCTCTCCATTACATAATGTTTCCCACACAGCCTTTGAGTGAGAACACAGCCTACGGCAGTATCAGAAGATTATAGCTCAGAGAGGCCTCACCCTCAAAACTACTAAACCCAGGGAATTCCCTTCCTGTATAGAAAGTAAGATGCCCAATCTGCTTTTTGCATTCAAACAGCAGTACCACAGCGCTGTGGATTCGGCATGTGTGCTCATGCTCAATCAGAAACTGCTGAGTTTGCCCTGCAGAGGTCGGCTTTAGTGAGTTAAATAAGACAAAGATGAACTACAATGGACTACAATGGACTACAGTGTCTATCATGCAGATCACATCAACTGAAACAGCACCAAACCATGGGTTTTGTAGTTCATTTGTATATGAGGGAGATCAAAGCAATAGTCAAAAATCAAATCCACTGTTTCTCTTAGTTAGTCATAGCTAACATAGTTATATGTTAACATAGTTAGCCAAAACATGTTTGGTGGATGAAGCTCTCTGGTTTTGTGGTGCAGCCACGTAGGTTAATGTAGATAACACAATAGAGCAGAACAGTAATAGAGCCACCAACTAGCCTAGTGCACTCTGCATACCTAAATTGCTCAAAATGATGCTGAGTTATTAAGTAATCTCTAACCGACTTGCTTATGTAGTCTCTTGGCCTATAAAAATATTTTGCCTCTATAAAAAAGGCAAAATATAAGGACAAATCCAAGATTCAAGATGGCTGCTACCAGATAACAATGTCAGTTTACAAAACAGGTAAAGAAAATACATATTTTATTTTACAATATGAGACAAATATGCGAAGCGAACTGGTGGTACATTAGCTTCCACTAACTGTAATCTCACATGAAACTAAAGCAGCAAACACAAAAAAATGTGTCTTGGCAGCTGAACTACTTTTGGGATAAGGGGGGAACTGTGAACTTGATATTTCACTGAACTATCGCTTTAAAGCAATGAAAAGCCTCACCTACGACATGTGGTTCTGCTGAGCATTGAGGTTTTGCTGCTGTTGCTGCTGCATCAGTAGTTGCTGTTGCTGGCGCCTGCGGGCCGTGCGGAGCTTCTCGAAGCGAGCCTCCATCTCCTCTAGGACCTTCGGGGTATAGCGGACCACCAGCTTCACACTGTCCTTGGCAGCTTTCAGCAGCTCCACAGCCTTCTCATGGTGTTCCCCCTCCACGCTCTGTGAACAGAATGCAGAATTACGGTCATGTCACACAAGCCAGGCAAACAATCTAACAGGCACACACTGCACTGGGCAAGCAACAGCTACTACAGCTCTGGATACACCCTGTACTCTGGCACACCCTCAATTTCAAAAGAAACCGTGATGAGCAAACGTTTGGACATATAGTGTAGGTAAGATGATTGAGAGTGCAAAGGAGGGAGAGGTAGCTCTGAGACAGGACATGGACAAATACAAAATAAATTTTGATCACATATTCAAGAAAGAAATACAACACGCCTTCTTGATCTGGATAATAACTTATAATTCACAATCATTTCAAGCTACGTCAAGTAAAGTTTTAGTCATATACACAGTAAACAGTGAAATGAAACAACATTCTTCCAGGACAAGAACAGAACACAAAAGACTGCATATATGCAGACAGGAAAATAGGGCATAGGGAGCAAGACAGCATGAGAGACCCAGATGAACCGCTTTGTAGATTGTAGTGAGGATTCCACGGCACATTGTCTGTGTAAGACACCTAATCAAAACCTCAACTTGATGTGTTTTGAGCTGTGCATTGCTGTGGGTTATCAGTATAAGCAGCAGAGGGTTAAGCACACTGTCCTGGGAGTCGCCTGTGCTAAGCAAGGTGGTGCTGGAGATGTTGCTCCCAATCTTGACAAACTGACATCTTCCAGTCAGGAAGTCCAGGACCCAGTTGAAGAAGGAGGTGTTCAGGCCCAGCAGTCTCAACTTCCCCGTCAGATGCTGAGAAATGATGATACTGAATGCTGAACTGAATTTTCACAGAAGTGTTATTTTTGTCGCGGTTTGTGAGGGCCAGGTGAAGAGTGCTCTTAATGGCATCCTCCATTGAGCAACTGGGACAACAGGTAAACTGCAGGGTGGGAAGGGGTGAGGGATGCAACTGTGATTATATGTACTTCTGGAACGAGAGTGATACGCAGACAGATATTAAATGTCTGTCAGAACATCTGTCAACTGCTCAGGACATCCTCTGAGCACAAGATCAGGAATATTGTCTGGTCTGGCAGCTTTCTGTGGTATGAATCTAAGCAGTTTTCGTCAGAGCTGCCACAGACAGAGCCCTTGGTCATTGGAAGCAGGATTGTGTTCCTCACAGCTATCTAATTTTGTAGTTCAAACTGTGCGTAGAAGTGATTTGACACATCTCAAAAGGAGGCTTCACAGCCACAGGCTGGTAGAGATGGCCTGAAGTGATGGCCCTAATGCCCAGCCATGTGTGCCATGCATTCCAACTGTCCTGGAAGTGGTCATGGATTTCTGACCATGTGCATGCTTTGCTACTCTGTTGGCCTGGGAGAGGTTGGCACTTCCTCGGGGCAGCCATATCACCTAATCTGAAGGTGTTGTCTTGAGTTCTCAGCAGTGGCCACACTTCTGCAGTCATCCACAACTTAAAATGGGGGAATGCAGAGATAATCATGGAGACAGTATGTCATGAATGCACTTGCTGATATAGCCAGTAACCAACGCCTTGTAGTCATCCAGGTTGATGTGCTGTATGTTGCAACCTCCCTAAATATGTTCCAGTAGTGTGCAATAACAACTCTGAAGATTGCTCCAAGGGACCAGGTCTTCATCTGCTGCCGAACAGGCTTGACTTGTCTGACATGTCGTTTGAACACTGGAAGTGTATGACATGGGGTCTGAATAGCCGAGGTGAGGGCAAGGCTCAGCGCAGTACGCACCTTTCGATATTTGTTTCCAGCACGTTCAGCACATTCACATCATACCTGTCCAACACATTCACCTCACAGTCCAGTCTTTTAAAACACCACTTTTTTTCCTTTTATGAGACGCTGATTTTTATGTAATGTTTGATGTAGCGTGATTTTACTGTGTATGTTCATCTTTTATGTTTGTTTATTTATCTATGCTTTCATTTTATTTTTATATTGTATGTTTTTATATTTTATCATGTACAGCACTTTGGTCCTTTGTGTTTACAAAAGTGCTTGACAAATAAAGTTGGATTGGATTGGACCCTGAGCAAGGTACCGTCCCCACACACTGCTCCCCAGGCGCTGTGTTCCTGACTGCCCCCTGCTTCACTTGGTGAATGGGTTAAATGCAGAAGTTGAATTTCGTGCTGTTCACACTGTGTTCTGTGGTGTGTTCACGTATGACCAGATTGTCACTTTCACGTCACTCATGTGAGTGAAGTTTTCGTGTCAAAGTCACCTGAAAACTACACTTTTGCATCACAGTGTTGAACCCAGCTTGACACGTCACTATCTGTGAAATCTGTGACACGTCACTATCTGTGAAAAAACTGGTAATCCATTACAGAGATTCTTTTTTGCCATATTTATCTCTTCAAAATACATCCAGAGTATTTGGCCCATGTGCATGTCCATGCTTGTTATTGAATGTATCATTGGGTTTGGAACTTTCTATGCGCTATAACATTAAAAGAAATCAGGAATCGCAGATTTTTTTGGAAAACTGAACTCATAGTTTTACGCGGAAATCCCCACAACAACACGGACCCTGCAAATATCCTCTGCCTTTTTTTTTTTGCTTTTTTTGTGGCAGTAAATACATTTCATACAAGGGGACTCTGGGCAGGATGTAGCCAACCTGGAAGCACTTTTTTCGAAGTGCAATTTCTCTGTGATGCAAGCACTTAGACTTCAAACTCCACAGTTCGATTGATCTCCAGGAGACCTTTCCAATAAGCCCTCATTTGTATTTTTAGCCCGAGTAGATCAGTGGTTATTCCCCGAAAACTATTCACCTAACTGCAGTGTCCCAATACTTTTGTCCAACGACCATCTTGGCGGGGAATTTATATTAAAAGAGGCAAATACGGGTTTACCTTTACATTTTCTTTAAGGGTAATATATTAAACTGAGTTTTCTGGGAGTAACAATGCGTTTTTTCACTATACGTGCGTGGTCTTGGAACTTAACCCCCACAAAAAGTGGCCGATAACTGTATATGAATTTTTTGATTTATTAGCCTGTTTTCTTTACATATCAAAATGCAGTTTTGCAAATGTTGCAGTTATTTTGGAACCGGCAATTAAACTCTGCAACAAAGAAAATCCATTCTTTGTGAAGTCAGCTGCCGGAAGTGGTCTTTTGATCAACCTGCTTGAAAGCGAGTTATATTTTGAAGTCTGTGACAGTGGTGGACTTCAGAAAAGTGCACACTTCACACGGCACAATAAAACTGTCACAGTCTGAAGTCTTATAGAGAATGACAGACTGAAACTTTTCTACGGCTGCTTTTTAGCGGTGATGCAGAGCACCTTTTAAAGTGCAGACAGCTTTTAGAGCTGCAAAAAAAGAAAAAAATCTCTCCTATCATGCTGTTTAAAAGGCAGGTTGAATTTAAAGCTGTGGATCTAAAGTGACAGCCTTTTGATGTCTGTCCCCTTTGGGCTTAAATTCACACCCTCTAACAGCTACCAGATTTAATATTCTACCGCCTCTGCCTTTACTGATATAGGCAGCCAAGCACAAAAGGTAATTCAGAATATAATGTTAATCTGATTTCTGTTAGTGTTGTGGTGTTGTTTGACAGGTGACCAGCTAGTCCTTGTGGCCAAACAGTACAAATATTGTTTGGTGCCAAAAAGGTTATTTCTCCATAGGGCCCTGACATACCAAATCAAAAAATTTTTTTTTATGTGTGCCACCCAATACCAAGCTAACAGTGGTTTGTTTTCACTTTCTTACAGAGGTAGCTTAACCCTTTGTCCCCAGACAACATGCCGGAGCATTTTCAGAGCAACACTGTTAAAACAGTACCTTATACAAAAGTACATGCTCTTAATATGAGCTTCCATGTTGAGGGATCAAGAGTACAGGCGTCAAACATAACAGTAAGCTTTGTCTCGTGATGTTACATCATGTGGACCCAGAGATATCAAACATTTAAAAAGAAACTATACTTCAGCGTTTGTGAGTAGTGGAAGCACACAAAGTGTGTTTCACAATTTGTAAACAAATGAAATTTCTAACTGGATCATACTTATTTATGCTTATTTAAACCGGTCAGTGTTATAAGATAGCACCTTTTTATACTGGTCTATAAACTTCACAATAATGTATTTCCAGTTCGGTAGACTGGTAATGAAATCTACTGCCAGGTGCAACCAGGGAAGATGTGGAAGAGGTAGGGGCTCCAAGAATCCTGTGTGCAATTGATACGAAAATTCTGTTTAGGCACAAACAGGGCACAACAAAACAAAGTTAGTATCATATTCTTTTATAGATGGCCAACAAAAATGATCAGTAAGAGCACTAAGAGTTATTACAAATCCTTGGAGCCCAGAGTGTTGCGTTAATGTTTTGTGGTGGGATATGGGCACAAAACTCATACCCTCTGGGGTTTCATTCAGAATTCGTATTTTCTCGGTCGGCTGCCTCAATATCCAGGTTTCCATCCAAGGAGTTTTTGCGAAATAATATTTAGCGCTTCAATTTTTTTTTTACCAATCTAGCTGATGGAAATGGTAATTATCGCTAAATGTCGATATATATATCAGTTTAACTTTAGCGCATAAATTCTATATCGATACTTCAGATGTCGAAAAAAAAAACCTACTTTTTGTCGGAAAAAGGGGCTTTAACGCAAATAAATGTGTCACATGATACAATCCGCTTTTGGGTTGGAACCAGTGGTCGGTGGCAAACTGTGATGGGCGCAACATCAGGACTGATGAATCCACACAACATCTCAAATGTTGGCCGTAGCAAAAAACTGGATGGAAACTTGGCTAATGAGTTCTACAACCACCCACCTGCTGCATGGTGATGGCCTGTTGCAGTGCAAGCATCGTTTGAGTGATGCCAGCCAGCACTTGCTTTTGGTGGCCTAAAAAGGACCTTAACTGGGTGCATGGTATGGCGAAGTATTCTGTCACAGTTCAACCAGGATGGACCCAAATACAGACCACAGAAGGCAGAGAATTTTATTCCGAGGGGAAAAGCATAGCAAAAAACAAAAAGAACTGACAGTCCACTAGGCAAACAAATCTGAATCATGCAAGCAAACTGAATCAAAGAACCAGAACAAAAGGGGTCAAAACCCAGTGAAGCAGTCGACTGAGCAAACACAGTGATAGGGGCAAGACAAGAATCAGTGGTAGAGAAAAACAAGCAATAGAATAAAAAAACAGAACATCAAAGAAGAGGAAAACAAGAACAAGTATGCAGTGTAATCCACTGGCAATACTTTAAAAAGTTCACTGAATCAGGGGGTATTCATACTGGATTCAAACTCAAGTCCTCACGCGTCTTTGTGGAGAAATGGACAGGGTTTTGGAATAGAGCAGTGTTCTGGGAAAGAGTGAATTTCTGGACTGGAATTCTGCCGTGACCAGACAACTAGATGCAAATGAAATTAAATGGCTGCCCTGTGTTGTGCTTTATTTAAAACCTGAATTTCTGCATGAATGTGCAGGGCTAAACTGCTGTAAGCTGAAGAGCCAGATATATAGTGAGGTTCAAAAGGTGTAAAATCACACTGAACATTAGTGATGTTTTTCATGTGAGCCCAGAACAAAACAACAGAAGTTCACTCACTTTCTGCAACCGCTTAATCCTCATTAAGCCCAGCCCACACACCATTCAACACCTACGACACCTAATTTAGAAACCAGAAACCTGTGGGAGAAGCTGGAGACCCCAGAGGAAACCCACACCACCACAAGAACATGCAAACCTTGGAGGTTGAAGTATCCACTGTGACACTGTACAGCCCAAAAGAAGTTTTATATATATATATATTTTTTTTTAAATTAAGACAAAGAAAATGGCGAGAAAAAATGAAGTGTGTACATTTTTTAGCCCGGGCTCGGAGCTACCTGGAAGGCGACACGAACGAGGAGGCAGGCAGGAATCCATCTCAGGGTACTTTATTAATCCCAAGCAAAACAGAACTGAACTTAAACACCTTATAGTACAGGCGATGGGCTCATGGTGACTGACACCATGAGCTGAACATAAATACAGACACAAATCAGGCACAAACCAAGAACAGATGGAACATAAACACACGTGACACAACCACCAACAGAAAACCCATCAAAATAAAAGACCTGACAAATAAACCGAAACAGAATGAAACATAAAAGCAGCGGCATAACGATGGCCGCTGGCCAGACCGTCACATGCATGTTCAGATGACTTGGGTCATCAGATTCTTGTGATTCATGTTCATCACTTTCCGCGCACTGTTTAACTTTCATGCTTCCATTAAAATAAAGGACACAAATGTTTAGAATATCTGAAAACATTTTAGTAATTTGGATATTATTGACTTCACTTGGTGTTATGCTGATCATATACAATACAAAAAAAGTCATTGCAAAGAATGAAAAATAGAATCAGTGGTCTCAGACCTTTGCACCACACTGTATGTAAATGTGTTGGGATTTGTGACATCAAATAGGCCTGAAATAGAAAGCTGTTTAAATTGTACTATTTCTGCAAACCTGGGAGTAAAGCTGGAGACCATGTACTGTGTATCTTTTTTATTGCAAGGATTGATTTTTACTCAATACAAAACAAACATTTTACCATTAGTCCTGAAGCAGGCCATGCTAGACACTACTCTACCCCATAGCTATATTTCTTAACACCATTTATTGACAAAACCTTTCTTCTGATTTGTACATAACAGTGTGGGCTGGTTAGTCCAGTAAAGTTTGTCAGAAATCTTTACACACTCAGATCAATTTGAAATCACTTCAGAGACGATGACCTGCTACTCTTTCCAGTACAGACAGAAGTGTATTGATTATGGTGTCAGAAAGGCCTTGTCTAGAGAGAGGGTTATACTGTGACACTTCAATGTAAATATCAAATGAAATGTTTCACCACAACTGCAGTCCCTCTCTGAGCCAAATCCAATAATAGCTTCTGGCTGCTGCTCTTTTTATCAAGCACTCTTCAAGTCACATAGTTCCGTTTAAAGGAAGCAATTTAAATTAAACAAAAATGACAAACATAACAACAACAACAACAACAACAACAACAATAATAATAATAATAACCATGTAGTTACTGAGTAGAGTTTTATGATTAACTACTGAATGATATATCATTTTTAGAGATAGCAAGTTTCCTTGTTTCTTCTCCTACACCAAAAAAACCCTGAGGCCAACACTGATACACACTGAGTATTTTTTCTTTAAAACAGACTGCGCTTTAAAATGAACATAATTCAAATTTTGTTCAAACAAGAAATACCCAGCCAACAACATGACAACACAAAGTGTGTTTTATTTCAGGGTATATTTGTTACTGAGCTGAATCTGATTCATTCCTTTTCCCCAGGAGTATTTTTGGCTGACATGGTATTTACCGTCAGTTAATTAAATGTAAATTCAATTTAATTAGTACTCACCACTCCATTGACTGAAAGAAGTTGGTCTCCTCTCTTTAGCCCTCCATGCCGTTCAGCCACGCCCCCAGGGATGATGCGAGAGATGTAAATGGGAGAGTTTTGTTCTTTGCCGCCCATGACGTTGAAGCCCAGTCCCTCATCAGTCTTCGGAAGCTCCACCACCCGTGGGTGGGAATGGCCTTCACTGGCAGCGAAAGCCGCCACTGTGGCCTTAAAAGGAAACACAAAGAACAGAAAGATTGATTAGAAGAAGGAAACATCAAGGAAAAAGGACACTAAAAAATGAAGAAACCTAGGCATCACTAATCGTATGACATTCTTGAGATTTTGTTTATTTAATGATTCACTCATTTGCTTACAACTAGCTTAGACGCTACCTCACACACCAGGAACACAACAAACACAGAAGTGTTGTGTGAATGCGGCACAGATTGCTTTATGCTTCTCATTTTGATTTCAAGAGCATTAAGTTTAGAGTGCAAACTAATGTGCGAGTCAGTTCTGGGTTGATGTCCCCATTCTGACACCAGTGTCATTTCTAATTCAGCAGCTATCATGCATGGCTACATTATTGGCACATATACGGATCAGCGACAACATCAAAGCTACTGACAGCTGACGTGAGTTACACTGATAATCTCATTACAATGGCACTTGACAAGAGGTGGGATTTATAACTGTCAGGGCTTAACGTTGATGTGTTTAAGGGAGGACAAACAGGCAAGTGTAAGAATTTACACATCTTTGACAAATTGTGATAGATGAATTAGTCAAAGTCACAGCATCTGTTGTTTTTCTGTTATGCAGTGGTTAGTATCTACCAAAAGTGGCTAAATGAAGCACAATTGGTGAACTGGTGGCAGAATCATGGGTGAGCAAAGCTAGCCTGTGTGTCCTGATCCCACAGAAAAGCTACTGTAGCATAAACTGCTGGAAAAGTTCACGCTGACTGTGACACAAAGGTGTCAGTACAGTTCATTGCAGCCGGCTGTGTTTGGGGCCACATAGCTGTAGATTGATCATGTGAATGGCTGTGTGATTGGTTCTATCTGGTGAAAGAGAGCACCAGCATGCACTGGGAAGATGGCAAATGGGGCAGCCGGTGGCCTAGTGGTTAGGGCGTTCGCCCTGCAATCAGGAAGTTGTGGGTTTGATTCCCAACACTGTTAAACACCACTGTGGTACTCTGAGTAAGGTATCTCCTAGCGCTGTGTTCCTGACTGCCCGCTGCTTCACTTGGTGAATGGGTTAAATGCAGAGGAAGAATTTCATGCTGTTCACACTGTGTGCTGTGGTG
>JBBPDB010015879.1:0-12680 GCA_037974465.1 Brachypetersius altus | reverse complement strand
TTAAACTGAGTTCAAAATGAAATTAAAGTGATCTGGGAGAACATTTGGAGACATATTTATGGTTTACACTATAAAAACAGGCATTTGGATCTTTCAATGCGCTGTAATTCTTTTTTTAATAATCACTTTAAGATCTGACCACTTTTTTTTATTTCGGGCACAGTCCTGTTTGCAGCACTCACTTCATTCACAGCATTTGTGAAGTACCGGTTGGCAGTTGTTTTGAAAGTCCGCTTTGTAGATTATTTTCAGGACAGTGGAATAGCTGATTTCAAATAACTTTGAGACCTTTTTAAGTCCCTTACCAGACTCATAAGCTGCTATAATGTTCTTTCTGGAGGCATCAGACAGCTCTTTCGATCTCACCATGATGTTCGCTCTAACTTCAACAGTTAGGAGCACACCAGCCTGAATGTCCGATGTTTAAATAGGGCAAGCCTCTTTCAAAATACTGAGCAATGAGTAACGTTCTGATTCTGTGCACCTGATGTGATACACGTGTATGTGATTTGAGCAATTTTAGGTGGGAACAGAGGTGGGCCTGTCCTGATTTATTCCTCACCAGCAATTGCATTTTTGTAGAATTACATTTTTACAGAAGATTTTATTTCAGTTTTAATTGTTATATTACCTGAATCCCTCTGTATTGTTATAATTGAGATTAAATACATATATGTCCAAGAATGTTACAGCAGCACACAGGCTTTCATCGGGTGTCCTAATTTTCTCACAATGCTGTATACAAAATTCTAAAGGCCTCACACACCTTCAAGCTCCCCTGTAGATATCTTACAGCAGGAATTAATAACTGCCTAATGAGTTTAAAGTTGTTTTTGTATTTCTCTCTCCCAATCTCTATCAAAGATTTGAGATTTTTGTTGTCTTTTTTTTATCTCCTCCAGGAGTGAAAGGCTTCCGTCTTCATGTCTTCTCCTGCTCTGTGTATCTGCCTTTCTGTGCAGCTGACATTTTTATGAGCACATCGGGAAGTGCCAGCAAAAGGAATACCCTACCCTGCTGAAATCTAAGGAGAATATATGTGACAACATGGCAACCAGAAGTTGTTCCCGTGCTCTCCAAAATAAAACCTCTCCTAGACAAGCACAGAAAACTGAAAGCACTGATGGAGTTCACCAGTGCTCTGAATGTGGGAAGAGTTTTAGTCGACAGATTGATCTTCAAACCCACCAGCGCATTCACACAGGAGAGAAACCTTATCACTGCTCTGAGTGTAAGAAGAGTTTTACTCGACAAAGTTCTCTCAGAGTACACCAGAGCATTCACACGGGAGAGAAACCCTATCACTGCAAGGATTGTGGAAAGAGTTTTAATTCCCAGAGTTGTCTCAGAACACACCAGCGAACTCACACAGGAGAGAGACCCTATCACTGTACAGAGTGTGAAAAGAGTTTTTATAGCAGTAGTCATCTCAAAACACACCTGCGCAGTCACACAGGAGAGAAACCCTATCACTGCAAGGATTGTGGAAAGGCTTTTAGAGAAGCAAGTCATTTCAAAGAACACCAGCGCATTCACACTGGAGACAAACCTCATCACTGTACAGAGTGTGGAAAGAGTTTTAGTCAAAACAGTTATCTTCGTAGTCACCAGCGCATTCACACCGGAGAGAAACCGTATCACTGTACGGAGTGTGGAAGGAGTTTTAGGCAACCAAGTTCTCTCCAAATACACAATCGCATTCACACAGGAGAGAAACCGTATCGCTGCTTAGATTGTGGAAAGCTTTTTAAAGAATCAAGTGATTTAAGGAAACACCGGCGCATGCACACTGGAGAGAAACCGTATCCCTGTACAGAGTGTGGAAAGAGTTTTTATGAACAGAGTCATCTCCAACGTCACCAACGCATTCACACGGGAGAGAAACCGTATCACTGTACAGAATGTGGAAAAAGTTATAATGAACGTAGTGCACTCCGAATTCACCAGCGCACTCACACGGGGGAAAAGCCGTATTTTTGCTCACAGTGCAGGAGGAATTTCACTTATCTCACTAGTTTAAAAATACACAAATGCATTAGGAGTGAGGCAGAAATTAGTGACTTTTAGGAAGCTACAAGAGTTCGAACAAATCAATATGTCAGATCTATTAAATGTAAAATATGTTAGATCTGTCTGTCATTTTGGGAAATGCATGTATCTAGGAGCAACATCATCAAAGCCACAACGCTGCACACCAGCCAGCTATCAAAATAGTGTTGCTGAATGCTAAGGACTGTCAATATCGTGTTGCATCCCTCACTACACAGGGATTAAGATGCTTAATGAAATTGAGTGGTGTAAAGCCACCTGACACTGGACTCGGGATCAGTGGAAATGTGTTCTCTGGAATGTTAGATGAATGAGTCTGGACTGCAAAATTCTGGGAGAACACTATCTAAGAGAATGTAGAGTGCCAACAGTATAGTTTTGTGGGAGAGGGATAAAGGTCTGGGGGTGTTTTCCAGGGTTTGGGATCAATAACTTAGTTCTAATGTTAATACTTCATCAAATGTTTTTTTTTTACGCAATTATATACTTCTTATATGGCAACAGTTTGGAGGAGGTCCTTTCCTGTTCCTGCAGAAACTTGTCCTGTTTTGTGCAGGAATTCCCATTGATACTCCAGAAGAAGCCTTCCAAGAAGAGTGGCTGATATTATAGCCACAAAGAAGGGGGAACCCCATATTAATGCCCATGATATTGGATTGGGATGTCCTTTCTTATATAGGTGTGATGATCACAAACTCGGGGGTCCGTTCTTCGTACGTCACTAACTCAGCTGGGTTTGATTGTTGTGGATTTGTCCTGGTCTTGGATTGTTTTGTTCTTTGATGCGATCTCGGACTTGCTGTCATAGCAACAGGTCAGTAAGCGTAAATCTGCTTGGGAGCAGGTTGATTTCACGTAAACAGGATTTAGGCTGCGCTCCTGGCAGGTTATGATTAGTTGAAATGGTGAGGTCACATCTGATTGGTTAAAGAGCACGGCTGATGTGGAAAAAGAAAAGTATCTTGCATATATATATATATATATATATGGATGGATGCATTTAAACATACAGTATATGTATACATGTGTGTGTGGCTGTGGAGGTAATTGTGTCGCAGCCATGTCTTGTCCGTTTATGAGAGAGCAACTGGTTACCAAAGGTGCGAGGATTATTCGTAGAGTTTTTCAAATTCTTTGTGTTTTGCGTGATAGACAGGATCCTTTGGCGCAGCATGACAATATACTTCTTGAGATATACCGCTTTTCTCGTGAGGGTATCATTTTTGTTAAACCCTGTGAAACCCATGTGAAATACTAAATATTTCTATTATAGATGACAAAAAGAGCAATTAATACAAAAAGGATTTGTATATATATGTGTGTGTGTTTCCCGCTGTCTTTATTAAAAGTTGAAATTCTCCATAGCCCTCTAATAAAAGCTCTTGCTCCGCTTGAGAAAAATCTTTTGCCATTTCATCAACCAATCGAAGGGGTTGTGATCAGTGTTTCTATTGTCGATGCATATCGCCTTTTAAACCAACGCACAATAATACTAGACAACTCAATCCAGCTTTACTAATCATCTACAACAGGGGTGCTCGAAGAACCAAATTAGCCACGTCCTAAGTAGCAGGATGATCTCATCTTAGATGTGTCAATTCATCTCAGATGTATCAAGCAACGTACGAAGAATGGACCCCTGTCCATTGAGTGAATGAAAAACATTGAAGCAGGTCTCAGTATTTCAAAGAAAAGTATCCTTACTTGTGTGATTTGTGTCCCTGTATAATTGTCTTAATGGTTACATGTTTTAGTTTAGCATCTTTAGAGTTGTTGGGAAATTCTTTCTTTAGTGTTGTTGGGAGAGTTCTTCCCAATATTGAACATATTGTGGCGAGCAGGGGGGTTGCCACGTGAACAGGGCGTGGGTGTAAAGGGGCCCAGGGACTGATTGGGGTTAATGGGGGGGGGGCGATGGCTGACACCTGGCCATCGCCATGGCAACCCGCGAGTTGCCAAGGAGACTCACAGGCTTTTTGGGTGCCCAATAAGGTAAGGGGCAGGGTTGTAAGAGAATTAGTCTGAGAAGTATGTGTAGAGAGTGAGAAGTCGTCTTTAGAGCAGTGTGCTGTATACAGGTGTGCTGTATTAAGCTGTGTGCTTCGTGAGCTGTGTGCTTGTGAATAAAAAGACAAAGACGAAAATGGAAGAACCTGCCTTGGTGTCCCTCTTTTCCATGGCTCGCCACATTGGTGTCAGAAGTGGGATAGCTGCGCTTCGGAAAAAGAGTGACACTTTTTGGAGTAGGAGGCAGACTCAGGGCTCGAAAAAGTGGTCGTCAACAGCCCCGAAGGGACGAGTACTAGCCGACCGAGGGCGGACTACTTCGAGACCCCAGCGAGAAGGGTCGAGAGAGCCGAGATGGAGGGCTCACGACGAGCGGTGAAACTGCCTAGGTTCAGCGGCAAGGAGCTGCTGGAACCCTACTTGGCTCAGGTGGAGCTGGCCTCCAAGCACAACGGCTGGCAGCCACAGGATGCAGCCGTCCACCTAGCCATGTCGCTGGAAGGGGTAGCACTTAAGGTGCTCATCGACAGACCCCTAGAGGAGTGCAGAGACTTTGAGCGACTGGTCGCAGCACTAAAGCAGCGCTTCGGCCAGCCCGCGCAGCAAGAGAGGGCGCGAGTTCAGCTCAAAGAGAGACGTCGCCAAGCTGGAGAGACGTGGGGAGCGCTGGCTGGAGACCTTCTCAGCTACTGCCATCGAGCGTATCCGCGTTTTCCTGTAGCAGCGCAAGAAGAGTTAGCGCTGCAGGCGTTTCTTGGCGCGCTCACCCCCATCGGCTTACAGCAGCATGTGTGCCTCCGCACATTGACTACTCTGTCGCAAGCCTTAGAAGAGACAGAGTGGGCGGAGCTCATTCTGAGTAGCCGGCCCCGAGTGTCTTCCCCCCGGAGAGTCGCGACCGGCGAGATAAAGCAAGCTGCCCCGAGCATCACCCTTGGCGAGAAAACCCCAGGTGCGAGACTGATGCTACCACTGTGGCCGACCGTGGCACATCGCCCGAAACTGCAATGAGCCACTACGAAGCAAGAAAACTCAAAAGCTGCCGGGAAACGCCCAGCGCACAGAGCAAGGAGGGCTGCACCGTCCGCTTTCCCCCTCCAAGTCCCTCTAGGGGAAAGCGAGCCGCGAGTGGGACGGCTGGGAGACCCCAAGGGCCTTCTCGTTGAATGCATCGTCAAGGGGGTCTGCTGCTGAGCTCTAGTGGATACTGGCTCCACCATCACCATTATCCGGCCAGCAACGCAGAGACCGAGGCCGCCCGGCTGGGAGAAAACCACCGTGCGTCTCTCTACTGTGACTGGTGAGAAAGAGCAAGGAAGATGGCTACTGACGCTCACAGTCCAAGGAGTACCCATAGAGCATGAAGTATGGCTGGCGGAGGTGGTCGAGGAATGCATCCTTGGAATGGACGCTCTGATCAAGTTCGGCACCACGGTGGACGCCGGAGCGGGCCGACTGTACGTGACCACGCCAAGCGAGTTCGAGCTGCGGCAGCGCGGTGAGGACAGAGGGGTGGAAGTGAGAGCCGGACGACGAGCACCAGGACCGTCCGACGAGACACGCCAGGCGGTAAGAGAGCTGCTAGAGAGAGACCGCGAGGGGCTGGAAGCAGAGCAACGAGCGGAGCTGGAACTACTCCTCGCACAAAATGCGGACCTGTTCGCGGCGAAGGACGAGGAGTGCACGCGGACGGGGCTCGTACAGCATCGCATCGAGATGGACAACGCCGTCCCGATCCGGTTGCGACCACACTGACTGTCGTTGGACAAGCAACAAGCAGCAGAGAAAAAGATTGAGGAAATGGCGGCTGCTGACGTGATTGAATCGTCAGACAACCCCTGGGCGGCTCCAGCCGTGCTGGTGAGGAAAAAGGACAGCAGCAGATTTTGTGTGGATTACCGGCGCCTCAACCAGGTAACCGTTAAAGACTCTTATCCTTTGCAGAGAGTAGACGACACAGTAGCGGGGTCGAAATGGTTCACGTCGCTAGACCTTAGAAGGCGTGTTACGGCGAATACCACGAAGCAAATGCGTGGAATATCTTGACGACCTGTTGGTCCACTCAAAGACGTTCGCAGAGGCGGTTGAAAACTTAAGGGAAGTGCTGGGGGCGATTTGAGCGGCAGGATTCAAGCTTAACCCCAAGAAATGCACGTTTTTCCGCCAAAAAGTAGCCTTCTTGGGGCATGTGATTAGCAGCGAAGGGGTGGCGACCGACCCTGAGAAAGTAGCGGCGGTGCGTGACTGGCCCACACCAAACAGCGTAAAGGAGGTGCGGAGCTTTTTGGGGCTCGCCTCCTATTATAGGCGCTTTGTGCAGGGGGTTAGCAGAGGTGGCAAGACCTCTGCATTGATTACAGAAAAAGGGAAGGCGTTTCACTGGACAGGGGAATGTGACGAAGCGTTTTGCCAGCTGAGTAAAGCGCTGGTGGAGGCTCCGGTGCTCACGAGCCCGGACCTCACAAAACAGTTTGTGGTCGATACAGACGCGAGCGATGAAGGCATTGGTGTGGTACTGTCCCAAATTACGGAGGAGGGTGAGCGAGTGGTGGCTTATTATAACTGTGCTCTGAGCCGACCAGAGCTCAACTATTGCGTAACGCGAAGAGAGCTGCTCACAGTGGTGAAAAGCCTGCGCCATTTCAGGCCGTACTTAGGCGGGTGGCCGTTCGTGCTTAGAACGGACCATGCGTCCTTAACATGGCTGCTGAGTTTTAAGAACCCAGAGGGCCAGCTCGCGCGCTGAATAGAAGCGCTTCAAGAATACCACTTTGACGCACAGCACCGACCGGGGCGACAGCACTGTAACGTGGATGCGCTGTCGCGCTGGCCGTGCGAGTCTGAGGCGTGTCGTCACTGTGCGCGCGCAGAAGAAAAAGCGCTGGGCGGCGAGGCGCGAGTGGTAGAGGTGGTCCATTTGGACAGAGCGATAGACGAAGATAGCCTGCGGCGTGAGCAAGAAAATGATTCCGTGCTGGGGCGAGTGCGGGGTTGGCTCACGGAGGGGCGTCGACCGGCGTGGGAGGAAATCACGGCCGAGGAGACCGAGCTAAAAGCTTATTGGTCCCAGTGGGAGAGCTTAACCATTGAGTGGGGGCTCTGTTATAGGGGGTGGCAGCACCCTGATGGCCGGCGCGTGTGGTGGCAGCTGGTGCCCCGTGGGCTGCGGCAGGAGGTCCTGTGGGTAGTCCATGGCGCCCCAGGGGCCGGACACTTTGGTGTTTTGAAAACCTTGAGGGCAAAATTTTATTGGCCGGGGTGTCTGCGCGATGTCGAAGGTTATGTGCATTGCAGTGATGCGTGCACCACGAAAAAAGGGCCTGGGGGGCAGTCGTGGGCACCTATGCAGGCGTATGTTATGGGGGCGCCCATGGAGCGTGTAGGCGTCAACATACTGGGGCCGTTTCCCCGCTCGGAGGCCGGCAACCGATACGTCCTCGTGGCCATGGATATTTTACGAAATGGCCCGAGGCGTATGCGATTGCCGACCAGAGCACGGAAACAGTCGCCACCAAACTCGTCGAGGAGTTTTTTTGTCGGTTTGGGGTACTGGAGGAACTTCACAGTGACCAGGGTCGCAACTTTGAGAGTCAGGTGATGGCCGAGGCGTGCGTGTGGATGGGGGTCCACAAGACCCAGATGATCCCATTGCATCCTCAAAGCGACGGACTGGTTGAGAGGTTCAACCACACCTTGGCCATCCAGTTAGCGATCCTGGTTGCTGACCACCAGCGCGATTGGGACCGCCACTTTCCCCTGGTGCTTTGGGTGTGGTACAGGACAGCACACAGTGCAGCCCGGCCGTGCTCATGTTTGGCCGGGAGCTGCGCACCCTGGTGGACCTGGCGTTTGGGCCCCCCCCAGAACCTGAACTTGTTGGACCCGGGCTGGACTATGCTCAGCGGTTGCGTGAGCGGCTCCGGGTGGTCCACGCCTTGGCGCAAGAGAACCAGGGGGGGGGGCACCGCCAAACAAAAGCGCGCCTACGACCTGCGCAGCCGGGGCCGGGACTTTCACGAGGGGGAGCAAGTCTGGGTTTACTGCCCCTCCCGGAAAAAGGGGCGGAGTCCAAAATTGGAGCGTGTAGGCGAGGTGGTCTACCGGGTGCGGGTGGGGGGCCGCAGGACAGCGATGGTCGTCCACTGCGACCGTCTGGCCCCGTACCACCCGAAGGACTACACAGGACAGAACGGTGGGGAGGACCCTGGGGGTGCGGACAGTTTGAGGCCCCCAGGGCCTCCGGTAAGTCCCAGGAGGACCCCGAGGGTACATAGACCTCCTGCTCACCTCCAAGACTTTAGAGTGGGCTTGGTCGTGGCCGAGGCCGGCTCACGACTTGGCGGGGGGCTGTGTGGCGAGCAGAGGGGTTGCCACGTGAACAGGGCGTGGACCCGCAGGCTTGTCGACGCTCTGGACCTCCGCAGCTCGGACGCTCGGAACCCCCGCAGCTCCGACGCTCGGGACCTTTGCCTCTCTGACGCTTGGGCCGGCTGCCTGTACGCGAGGGTACACAGCCTCCTCACCCTTGTCGCAGCTTGGGCTTGCCGCTGGTTCGCGAGGGTTCACTGCCTCCTCACCTTCTCTCAGCATCGCTTCTTTGCTGTTTGCGTGGACGCGAGGGTACACAGCCTCCTCGCCGTCTGCACGTGTCACCTCTTCTTTCTTTGTTGGGATGCGAGGGTACACAGCCTCCTCGCTGTCTGCGTCTTGAGCTCGGAAGGTTTGGGCCATGTTCCAGTCCGGTAGAGCAAGGATTTCTTGCTTCTTGCTCAGGTTGTCCCCCGAGGGACAAGGGGACCGCCGCTTTGCCTTTTGATAAGGTGGGTTCATCTGTTCTGTATTGTAAACACAAAACATAAGCAGCACAAGGGCTGAAACAAACATAAACTCCAAAGGCTAGAACGATGGTGCATAATGGGTGAACCCACAACTAGAACCTCCACTGTGAAAAACCTATATACACCCAGTTATACCCTACACCTGTATACTGGTAATGGCCTCATTCAAACCAGCTGTGGCTCAGGAATGAGGCCAAACCCCCAACGTCTACCCAAGGGTGCCCCCTAGTGGCCACCCTCTGCTACTGGACCCCAGACGTAACAAATATATAATCTAATGTATCCCACCCCTCAAAAGGTGTCACTGTAGCAAGACAATGTTACTCATGTCACTTATCAGTGGTTTTAACGTTATAACTGACTGGTGTACAATTCAGTTAAAAAAGACCTCAGAAGCAAATGATGCTGCTGGACTACTAAATTATGCTACAGTCAAAAAAATTATTATTTTTTTTCTCTGCACATTATGTGCATTGTTTTTACATGAACTCATTGTGAAATAATAGTGCTAATGTAATAACAAGCCTGTTGATTCTGCTGGATCATCTATATCTATTGCGTTGACTGAAGTGAGGCAATTTGCTGTGTTAAGTGTGCGTGGGCGCACTGCTTTTGTAAAGCATGTTCCAAATGTAGTACACTTATTGCTAGAGTTACCCTGCTGTAAAATGTGTTTGTCTGCATGTTGGTGTTTACCATTCCATGCGAGGGCACTTTACATGTTGCTGCAACATACACATTTGCATATTTCAAAGAAGTGGTGGGTATTTCTGAGATTAGTGTATCTGCCCAAAACTGGAATATGTCAGATGGCTTAATGTCTATGTCAGTACTATGCATGAAGCCCACCATTTAGCATATAACTGTTAGGATTAGGAAACCTAAGTAGCACAGTACTGGAGAGAATTACTTTGGCAAGTTCTTTCTTGAGTGAGATTTCAGGTGAATGTAAACCTATATGAGTGAGACACTACCATTCAAAATTTTGGAATCAGTGTTTTCAGTAATGCAAACCAATTTGTTGCAGGTACATATGTAAAATGATTCTATTAAAATACCACTCAGTAACTGCAGAATAAATTCTAGATACTCGTTCTAGGAGTTAATAAAGACCTATAGAGTTAAAGGGGTCTAATTTAATTAGGTAATTAGGTTGTCTGAGTCTAAAAAACCCAAATATTTATTTTAACCTACATTAATCAGCACTTCTTAAGTTAATTTTTTCTCTAAATGTCATTATTTTACATCACAGCTGCCATTGTCTATTGGGAGAATATAAAGACACATGTTTTAGGTCCTAAAGCAAAAAAGATTTCTTCCTTACAGCCTCTGCTCTACTTTTGTTCTCCTTACTTAGCCACAGTGCTGTGAAAGGGAATTATTCTCTTCACAATGTTCAGGTGAAAAAAAGTAAGGAGACATTCACTTTTCCCCCAATGCTCACATTCAAGGTGTTTAAATAGGACACAGATCCGCAAAAATTAGTTACAAACCACACCTTTCCTTAATATATCAGGCAGCTGGCATTTTCCACACCATAGAAGAGAGATACTCTGTGAATGGTGTCAGTGTAATCTACACCATGTAGTCTTTTGATGATAAATTATATGTATTTTTAGACTGCTCCTATTCATACTTTTTTTGTTTGGTCGTCATTAAGTGTGGTCTAAAGGCCTACTTTACACATTATAATAAAACACTAGAGAAATATGGGTTCTATTACAGTATGTGAATTCAACATAATAGCAGGTTTTGCACCCTCCCCCCATTCAGCTGCATGCACTCTAGTTGTAAAGTTAATAACCGTCACACAGTCTCTCTCTCTCTCCTTCATACAAAAAGAGAGTAGTAACTGTAGCAGCAGTCTAGCTTTGAGTATTCCCCAGCTTTAGCAGGTAATACAACTACAATGGTTAGATTTGCGCAGTTACAATATTAGCATGCTGCGTGTGAGTGTGTGTATATGTATGAGGGGGGTTCAAGTTATATAGGATAGATATGTGCCTTGGTTTTGGCTGAACAAGTCTATGACACACATGGTGGTTTACGACTGTTGAGGGTGGGAGGTTGGGGCGAACAGGAGTGTAAGACAGAGGAACATGAGTGATGAGAGTAGTGGGAGAGAAAGAAAGCAGGAGTGGGTGCAAGGAGGAAGGGGTTTGATGAAAAGGGAGGGGAGGGGAGGGGTGAATAAAATGGCTGATGGACAACAGAAATAGGGGATTTGGAAAATCCAGCAGTGCAGACAAAGAAAGGGAGAAAAGAAACATTGGCTTGAGAAAATGAAGCTGATTTAGGGAACAATCAGGGAACGTGCCATGCTGATAAAAAAAAAAGGAAGAGAGAGAAAAAGAGAGAGATACACTTACCCATGTCTGTCCCCTATCCACCACAGCCAAGACTGAGCCGTGCCGCTCTGAGTCTACTGCGCTGGCTGGCAGAGACACAGAGTGAGAGAGAGAGAGAAGGAGAGAGAGAGAGTGAGAGAGAAGGAGAGAGAGAGAGAGCTCTCAGCCGATGGCTGTTATGAGCGATCACCAGTGTATCGCAGAAATGACAGTGAGAGAGCCTAGACCAAATACCAGACAGAAATTAACGGTAGAAAGAGGAGGATGAAAGGAAAGCAACGACTGATATACAGCCACAGATCATCACTCTTAGATACCAGCAGAAAAGCCAAATAACTTCCAGTACTGATCTACTAATCATAAATCATGAAACTATAAACGACTCTCGTCACAGACACAGCAATGACAGCACCATGAGTAGGCTCCACAGGCGGCTGATACCTCAGCGGTTGCTGACTACTTCTCCACCTCCTCGTCGTTCCCTATTTCTCCAAGGGTATCTTCTACATTTGTCTATTCACTGCTGGTGCTTTCCTGAGAAAACAGCTGTGAAATGATCATATCTCCTTATTCTCTATCCAGGAATCATCACCGTCTTCCTGCCCTCTACAGAAGATTCTCAGATTTTTCTGGAATCCTGGAAGGGAACATGAGGACTGCACACATGCCTACCTCCCATACTTTCAGTTGTATATTTTTTGTATGTTTCTTAACTGCATCACCATACCACTCTCTGTCCAGTTCAGTCAATGATACACCACCTCTGTTCTCTGCAAAAAGAAAATTCCTTGCATTTTCAGTGTATCCAGATGCATATGAGTGAGCTGTTCATTTTACAATATGTGACCTGATCTGGCAAAATGAGTCGCAGTGACCCAAAATGCAAAACTAAGGTTAAAAAAGATGTATCATAAATCAAAGATGTATCATAAACGGTTGTAAAGTTACAATCGTTTGAATTATGGAAGCACAGCACCATTTTCCAACTGAAAAACTCACATTTAAAGTTTTTGTTGATATCTTTAACAATCCATAGCATTCAAAAAGATGCACCCCGTATTCAAAAACAAAATTTTACTACAGGCATTTAGATACTTAGAAAAATACATTAAATCAGACTGAAGAAACATCACTAGAGTCAAATAACTCATTGATCAACTTGATTCAGTCTTGCTTGCTTGATTCATGTCCACTGAGTTTAAGCTTTAGCTATATAACATTATTTTGACAATGACATTATACCAAACAGCAGTCACACAACACCACACACGTCACTCTAAACTTCGATGATGTTGACCCAAAATCCAAATGTTAAACCCGATCTTTGTGAGGAGATATATTCTGAGAAACGCTAGCATTAGGCTAATCTGTCGAGGGGTGGGCGGACACAAGGCTGTGAACAGGGCTTCCTATTGGCAACTGAAAAGGTTTTGTGTAC
>JBBPDB010015869.1:0-12681 GCA_037974465.1 Brachypetersius altus | reverse complement strand
TTCTTCCTGAAGTCCAGTATTATTTCCTTGGTCTTGTCTGTGTTGAGGATGAGGTCATTCTCCTCTCCGTAGACAATCAACCAAGGTCCTGTACCCAGACTCAGACTCTGTACCCCCCTTTGATGAGCCCCAGGACGGTGGTGTCATCGGCATATTTGACAACGATGGAGTGGTCCTGTGTGGAGACACAGTCATGAGTGTACAGGGTGAAGAGTCTGGGGCTCAGGCAGCAGCCCTGTGGGGATCCTGTGCTGACTGTAAGCTCAACAGACATGTGTCCTCCCATCCTCACCACCTGTAGTCTGTCTGTCAGGAAGTCCAGAATCCAGTTGCAGGTGGGAGTCGGGATGTCGAGGTCTGTCAGCTTCTCCATCAGCTTGCCTGGGCAGATGGTGTTGAAAGCATAGCTGTAGTTCAAGAAGAGCATCCTGACATACGTTCTGCTACTTTCCAGGTGTTAGAGTGTGGTGCAGAGCTATTGCTGTTGCAACATCTACTGATTGGTTGGGGCTGTATGCAAACTAGAGGGGGTCTGTAGTGTCCAGGACCATGTGGTTGATGTGTGTGAGAACCAGTTTCTCTAAACACTTCATGACGACTGGTATGCGAGCCCCTGGTTTGAAGTCATTTAGGGCGGAGGTGTCCGGTCTTTTGGAGCCTTTGAGGGTGTGTCTGTGTTTAGCTTGTCAAACCTGGCATAGAAGGTGTTGAGGCTGTCTGGATGGGTGGTGTCTTGGGGGTCTGTGGCTGTTGTGGTTCCCCTGTAGTTAGTGACAGCTTGGGTTCCCTGCCACATGCTGCGCGTGTTGTGATTGAGGTAGTAGCCTTCAAGTTTTTGTGAGTGAGCCCTTTTTGCTGCTCTGATGGTCTTCTGCAGCTCGTAGCGGGCTCTCTAATACTCCACCTGATCTCCTGCCTTGAAGGCCTCCCTCCTCTCCCTCCTCTCTCCTCCTCTCACCGCATTGTTGTGTTTTGGTCAAAAAATTTAATGTCCCCATTAAACCAGGGTTTTTGGTTGGGGAACCGCCACACAGTTCTGGGAGGAGCACAAATGGACGTACACCAGCTTATGTAGTCACTCATTGTCTCTGTGTATTCATGGATGTCATCACTGGCCTCTTTGAAGGTGTTCCAGTCTGTCGCCTCTGAGCAGTCCTGCAGGCTGGTCTTAGCAGCATCATTCCAGGTGTTAATGGTCCTGACTGTGACTGGCCTTGTCTTGAGTCTTTTGTTATAACAAAATGCCAATTGTGGATTTCTGCATTACCAAATCCATTTCAATTCATAGATCACATGTGGCCTTTTTTGCTGCTGTTTCCCTTTTGTTTCAAAACATGTTCCACAAAAAATAGGTAACTCCCCTAAATCTTCTACTGCTTTTTGCCATAAATGAGTGAATAGCCTTATTTTTACATTACCAGTTAACTACTCACATCGGCAGTTAGCGAATTGAAGTACAGTAATCCCCCGTTTTTCGTTATTATAAAGTATGTTGTACTTTACAAGAGCACCCGCGTATAGTGAAAAAACGCAATGCTGTAAAATGCCTATTTTAATAGTGTAAACCCTCAATATGTCCCCAAATGTGCTCCCAAATCACTTTAATATCATTTTAAATTCAGTTTAATACATTAGCCTTAAAGAAAATGTAAAGGTAAACCCAAGGTTTAAATACGGAATAGAGAGAGAGAGATAAAAGGACAGAGAGAGCAAGAGACAATCTGCGCGCTCCAGAAAAGTCACGGACGAACGAGAGACAGAGAGAGAGAGAGAGAGAGACGGTAAGAGAGAGCGAGAGAGGTTTAAATATGGAGAGGTCCCGACGGCCACGCACCGGGAGCCAGAAGAACTCCAAAGGAGTTTAAAAAAAGCAGAGAATATTTGCAGATTTCCGTGTAAAACTATCAGTTTCGTTCTCAAAAACAACCCGCGTGTGACTGGATCCGTGAGTCCCGATCCGCGTAAAACTGGGGGGTTACTGTTATACCTGTTTAAGGTTCAGTACTTTGCAGCAAATAATGAATTGAGGAACAGGTGACTTGTTATGAAAAATGTTGACTTAATCATTTTATAACTATGATTGTTTTGTTGACCAGATTTAAATGAAGCTACACCTGAGCTCTCACCAGCCCAATCGGCCAGTTCCACATCAGCTCTGGAGCACATCACACTTCCATCTGGTCACATTGCAGATGTCAACTCTGTCCTGCTGGTGGGAGGGGAAGGTGCAGTGTGTGCATCTGGCTCCAGGGACCGTAACGTCATGTTGTGGGACTTGCGCCGGGGCCCCAGGGGAGCCTTGCTACGCACGCTAGGGGGGCGTGGCCTCTTCAACACACATCGGGGTTGGGTGTGGTGCCTGGCGGCCAGTGGGACCCTCCTGGCCTCCGGCTCCTTTGACAGTACGGTGCGTCTGTGGGACTTGGAGGCTGGTGGAGCTGAGCGAGGCTTGATTTGTGGCAAAGCTGCTATACTCTGCCTCTCCTGCCAGGCAGACACGCTACTTGCTGGGTCACATGACCAGAAAGTCAGCATTTACGACACCAGAGGTCAGTAGTGTTAAAAGTCAAAAAGATGTTTAAATATATAATATGTCTTTGAGAATGTAATTTTAGTAGTCAAATAGGGTAAGTAATGCATCCAAGCTTAATGTAGCAAGCAAGTAATAGAAGCTCCTGTACACCAAAAAAAGCACCTTGCAAATTGCATGTCTAAATCCCCACACCCATTAGACCACACCCATTAGACCACATTTAGCTGCATCTGGACCTTATGACACTACAGAGTAATAGAATTTATAGTAGCAGGCATCTTAAAGGTTTGTTCTTATTCATTTTCATGGAAAAATAATAAATAAAATTGCTGGTATTTCTTGTTGAACTAAACAATTTCTTTAACACAAACCAGAATACGTCTCTTTGTACTGGAGGGGGTCCTCAGTTTACAAAAGTCTCAACATACGACGTTTCAAGTTTACAACGCTTACTCCCACTCGACTTACATCGTTAGCATTGTACTACACACTTTGTGGGTGAACTAGTGGGTTGCCTGCAGCAGACGAATACACAGTACCGCAGCATAGGAGTGAGGGAGTTCTCCTTTTTCTGTGGCTTAGTTCTGTTTTTATGATTTTACAACTGTGTTAGGTAAGTGACTTAGGTGGGGGTACGTTTCAACTAACACTAAATTCAGGTAACATCACTGTTGAAGGAACAGATCTGTGTTGTAACACAAGGACCCCCATATAGTGTTTATGAACAGTAGGTTGTCAGAGGTCAGGCACAGCATATCAAGTGTCAGCCCTTCGTGGGATTCAAGGATAGTCATTGCTCATGTGCATGGGTGCGCTTGCACCAATCCTCACAAGCCCCCCAAAAGGAATGAGACTTTGCACATGCACAGCAACCCCCCTCCCCAAATTGGCAGAGACTTTGCATACGCGCAACCCACCCCCTCAAAGGACCAAGACTTTTCACGCACGCCACTGCCATACTTAATGTCACCCAGATAATGTCTGCTTTTATGATTTCATCTCCCATGCAGCTGCAGAGCCATTGGTCAAGAGTCTTCGTCTCCATGGTGACGCTGTACTGTGCCTGGCCTCTGATGAGCAGTACATTCTGTCTGGAAGCAAAGATAACACAGTGGCAGTGTTTGACCGCAGAGCTGGGAAAGTACTGCAGAGAGTACAGGTACAAATCGTCCACGTCATTAAATCGTTAAAGGAATAAAGGGATTAGAAAATTATGTTAAAGAAACTTTAACATAATTGTCCAAAATGTGTTTGGACACAAATCATGTATTTTGTGATTCTCATTATTTCATTTATAGGTTCTATAAATGTTCTATAAATTAATATTTATATTTATAAATTGCATAATAAGAGCAAAACAGCTTTAGCACCGTATCAAATGAATGGTAGAGTGCTTATGGGGAGAAAGCTTAAAGGAATATTTCATGGGTACTATAAAGCTCAGAGGTGTGGACATCAGAGACTGGCTATTTTTTTTACAATGGTGTTGCTAAGTTAATTTTTTTTGTGTTTTAGTATCAAACCTGCAGACGTCTGAAAAGAAATTGCTTAATCATAACAGTCTTAAACTCCTTTTGAATTTTTGAATGGCCTGATTTGTAAACACTTCCACATACCTCTTTTCCAATTACCTCAGACATAGTTGATCGGTCAAGACTCGTTTGTTGTCTTAGCTGGCAGTAGTTGGTTAACAAGCAGATGTAGTTTTGAATCTAGCTTAAGAAGCATGAAGAACAGCGGTAGACTACTTAAGCTCTGGTGTACGTCATTTAGACTTTAACTAGCACACAAAGTCGCTTGTCGCTCAAATCTTTTTCATCTGATACATGTCTCAGCTTCATCAAAACACATTTAGCTCTTCATTAATGTGGCTTGCTGCTTTGCTGATGTGGTTTTTGGGAACAGGATGACACTTCACCAAACTATGAACAAATTGGCCAAATTGTCAAGCTGTATGCAGCCTTGGTGTTCTCTGAAATGGCTCTGTCTGTAGCGGTGATGCTCACAGTAAGCCAAACTGTGCTCTTCACCACATCCAGATTCTGAGATACCTTAATGAAGAGCTGGTTGCCGGTAGACATTTTGTTTCCTAACACATCTAAATACAATTTCCCAGTTTCTAATCAGTCAGAACAGGTTGCTTTCTGGAGCTACAGAATGAATAAAATGAACAGTTAATGCAAGTTGCTCATCTGTTCAGAGGGCATCTCCTCTCCTCTGTCTTCTTGCTCCGCTCTTACATAAAGACTTTAGCCCTTAGTACTGTCCTCTGGTTCTCACACTGTCCTGAAACTTGAATGTTTCCTCATGTAAGTCAATTTGGATAAAAGCGTCTGCCAGATGAATTTAATGTAGTGTAATGCAAGTTTATACCTCACCAGTTAACACTGTAGCTTTACGTTAGCCTTGATATTGTTTAATTGTTTTTCTGAAACAATCAAGCATATAACAACTAGTCCTGTTTACATCCAACTTCTCGCTCACTCTCTTTAGTTGAAGTCCTACTTGCTGTCCATGTCATATAATACCCGAGAGGTATGGGCAGGAGACAACCATGGACTTGTCCACACCTTTTCCATGAACAAAGGCTCGTTTAAATCTGTAGCTCAGTTCAACGTGGGCCACAGTTCACTGGTGACTGGCGTGCATCACTCACTTGGTACCCTCTACACATGCTCCTCTGATCGCACCATTAAGGTTAGTTCATCAACATTTAAAAGTATGTTAATGCTCAGTGTTTGTATTAATGCTCAGTGTTTGTGCCGTGTAATGTATTTGCTTTTCTGACTTGTGCTGCTCTGGCTTCACGCAGGTTCACCTCCCCTGTGCACCCCCAAAGACTCTGTGTGCACTCCAGCACCATGCCGGAGTGAATGGGGTAGGTCTCATCACTTTATTCAGTCATGAGCACAGCTTCCTTTGTTCACTGAGTTTGAGTTTTCTAATATTGCAGTGCTGTTATCAGGCCTAGCCTCAAAACCAAACATACTAGATAAGTGTTTCTGCAGAGACCCTTGCCCTGGTCTCAGACTTATAAAATTGTGATATGATCTCTCTCGCTCCCTTGCTCTCTTTCTCTCTCTCTCTCTCTCTGTCTCTCCCTCTCTCTCTCAGACTAAATTAACTTTCTGTACTAAATGTGCTATGCCATGTAATACTGTCTCAATCCGGGGATGATAAGAGTTTCCACATTTTCACTTTGTGTCCCATTATGCTTTCTGTCCCGTCTTGCATCTTTTGTTCATATTAAAGTGGACGTTATCATTTTGTTCTTGCATTTTAAACTACGGACAACTCTGTTTTCCCTGTAGTTTTAATTTCAGTCATAGATAATAACCATTTTGGTGTAATGGTTTGCCCATTTTGTTGTTATCTATTTATTTTTTGTTGTAGACATTCCCAGACTCAGCACCCTAAATGTATTTCAGCATGTGTCCGTGTTGGGTATTTGTAATTCTTTAAATATACAGTCTGAAGGGCTGGACACACATGTCGCTATCTTGTTCCAGGCTTACGTGGAACACACCTCTTTTGTAAATAATGATATAATAGTGTCTCTCTCTCTCTCTCTCTCTCTCTCTCTTTTTCTTTCTCTAGCTAAGTGTGGAGGCGGGTGTATTGGCTGTAGCCTCCGGTGATATGAACGTGGAGGTGTGGCGGCCCAAACAGTGACGTCTTGCAACAGACAGATTCTTCATGCACCACAGACTGGAACACCGTCTGTCTGGAAAGCCGTCTGTCCAATCTGAGTCGTGGGAAGGGATTGTCTGTTTGTGTTCGCTTGTGAAGATGTAATTACATATTCTGCCAAAGGCACTACACTGTTAGGTCTACCTGCACATGCATTAATGGGGGAAAAACATTAGGTATTTATAATGAACTATGTATCATCCTTTGAAACTGCACTTAGTACATTTCAAAGGTATTTTGAAGTGGTTGTTGAATTGTAGTGTGGCCAACAGCTTTTGTTTGATAAGTGTAGCACACATTTGTTTGTCTAAAAAGTGCTAAAGAGTGTCAGAAAAAACACATCTTATTCCATCTTAAGCATTCCAGCGTCACTTCTGTGGTGCTTCCCTGTGTTTCAGCAGCACACAGAGACACATTTCACTTCGCACAGGTTACAGAAGTACAAAAACACTCTCAATCTCTTTAAAGGCTTCCTGTACTAAATCAGCACGTCACATCATTTCCAGTATAATTTCTAATAAAAACTTGAAAATGTTTACCACTGCACCTGATTGCTTATCCTATTGCTTTTAGACTTGCTGTCTGAACATTGTGAGAGTCAAAATGAACTGAAATTGTTTCATTCATTACTCTTCATAATCTATATCACTCTGTAGCTCTTTGACACATTTACTTGTGATTCTTGAACAAGTACCCAAACTACCACCTGCGAATGCTTTTTTTTATTTGTCATTTCAACATGTGTGATTTTAAAAAATAAATAAATAATGACATCGGTCTGAACTGGGTCTTTGTTGCCTCCAGATAAGTGAATGAGAAAGAACACCATATGAAACATATTTTGCATGAGTAGTTGATTCTTGCTATTCTTTACTGACTGAATGGAGTTTTGTTTTTATAATCTCTATTTCCTTTTATCTTAGTTTTCCAAATAACATCTAAACCTTTTTTTTCATTAAGCTCCGAAAGTGCTTGATTTACCTTATTCAGTCTTTTGGTCACATGTTACAAGTCACTTTTGAACAAAATCCAAATTTGGTAATGAATAAAATTACAAAACGATGTGGTTAAATATGTTGGATGGATGCTAATTCAAGTTATAACCACTATCACTTTACACCAGGAGGGCCCAGTCCCTCTCCTTTACATCTACCAACTAGTCTAATACAGCTCATCCAGATAATGATTTTCTTCAAGTGCAGCTGAAGAGCCAGGTGTGCTGGACATGAACTCGCCATAAACAGTATTAGGGCCTGAAATATTTTTTCACAAACTAAATTATCCATCAGACAGGCCAATTACTAGTAAAAGAATCCAGCAGACCGGCCCTTTTCTAATACAGGTAATACAGAAGAGCCTTAAGATGCATGTGAAACGGGTATCCAGGATTAACTCAGAGTGGTGGACAGTATTGTAATATATCGATATGATCAATTTTGTTTGTATTATGTGTTTTCTCGTTTTTTTCCCTTCTCTCACAGTAGCACGCAGGATTTCTTGTCTTTGAAAGGATTAGATGAGGCGGCGATGCCAGTCAGCAGTGGATCTCCCCTCCGGTGCTCCTGACAGTACTGCACAAGCTGCGCAGCCGCAGCCGAGATCTGCAACAGACAACCCGCAAAGACAAAAGAGAACCTTGAGGGGAAGTAAAAACATTTTCTCCTCTAAAAAATACCGTACTAACTGTTGGGTGAGCATGAAAAAAGGGCAATAAAAACATGAACTTTACATCACAATATTTTACACTTTACTCACAGTTATCAAATGCAGTTCGTCCTTCAGATTTAAGACATTAAAGCTTGGCTTTAAGCACTTCAGAATGTTAATGTGATCTACAAATGTATAGAATTTATGTGGTACTTAAAATGGTTTAATATTAAACGTAACTGAGTTAGTCTGTATAACGCAACTAAAGGGTTTGTGTAAATACGTATGATAATGTGTCTTTCTGCTGGCAAAGTTAACAAGAAAGCAGTTCAACATAGTTATATCATCTAAAAAAGTAGATGCTATTTTGTGAGCTGGTGAGGAGAACACAGGTTTAGTTTCAGATTTTTCTTCACTGCTTGAATTTGTGAAATTCTATCAGGAGCTCCTGATTTAATTTAATGACGGACTAACCAGGTTTTTGGTGGGAACTACAAGAAATGCTGGACTTCTACAGGGAACACACTGGTACAATGTATATAAAATCCCAATTTATTGTACAATGTTATTTGTATGAATTCTGTTTAATTTTATTTAGTACAATTAATAATATTAACATGAAACACTGAGAGAGAGAGAGAGAGAGAGAGAGAGAGAGAGAGCTAATAGATAAAGATGTAGATAACTTTTACATTTAGCGGACGCTCTTATCCAGAGCGATGTACGTCAGAGCTCAAGTAGTCCACGTCTTTCTCTTCATGCTCAGATATAATGTTTTAAATGAGTGTAAGACCTGTGCTTACCTTGATCCTCTCCAGGCCGGCTTCCAGTCTCAGCTGTTCCACTGCTTTCCTGGCCTGGAGCACGGTGTTACTGCTGTACACCTTTCCGGCCTCCATCCTGGAGCCGCTGCCCTCAGGCTGTCATGCTCCTGCTGGCTCCTGAGTTCCTGTCTTTCTCAGACGCTATTAAGTGCAGCTGTGCACCTCAAATGTGAAAGCGATACAGTATTTGCTGGGAAGGTTGTAGGTCAGGAGGGGGTTTAGTTCAGATTCAGTCTGTGTGAAGAAGCTGATCTCCTGTCTGGCTATTTAAACAGTCCTCTTCCCCCTGTGAGCACCTGTGGCCACTCTGAAGGACACTTCAAAGCATCCTGTGATGTGGCTGAGTTGAAAGGTCACATAGGCAGGTGTAGAAATGTCAGGCCAACATCACACACTATCAGAAAGGGAATCCCCTGAGGGGCTGAAAGAAAGAGCCCTTAGAGATTACATACTGACTTACTGACTCTGTGTGTGTGTGTGTGTGTGAGAGAGAGAGAGAGAGAGAGAGAGAGAGAGATTCTTGATATCAGATTTAATTTGAACAAATGAAAGCACTAATCAAAAATGAGTCAGAATATGGCCTAAATATAATGTAGCAGTTCATTCAGTGAAAGGACAAATTCGATTGTGAAAGAAAGTTTTTAAGTTAAGTTTTAAAAACGGTGTATTTACATTGTAATAATTTAATTCAGAAAGAAATGTTGTGTCCGTTAGTAAGAAATCAGTTAAAAAGTTTCATTTTAATGTGTACTGTCAAAACATATTTCTTTCCATGTAACTATATGAAAAGTCATGAATTAGTGGCAACTAAAATCTAGTACAGGTTGAATTGTAGGTGTTTATAAGAAGTGCAGAATTTTAGGATTTTCATTAATTAATTGTGTTATATACCCCAGAGAGGGTTATTTTTGTTATTGTTGTCGTAATATCATCATTGTTGTATTATTATTATTAATAATAAGATCATCCTTTATGGAACATTTGCAATAATAGTAACAACAATAATAATATTAATAATAATCATTATCATCATCATAATAATAACAATAATAATAATAATAATAATCGTCATTATCATCATAAAAGAAGAAGAATTTGTTTGTGTGTATTTATTTGTTTGTTTATTTATCGATTACAGTCGGACTTTTTCATTCATCATTCATTCGCTGTTTTTTGACCCTGTGAGTTTGCCGTATTGTGTTGGTAACGCGTGGGTTCTGTCAGAGTGGAGTGTGATGTCGCAGCAGCGACCACAGAAAACAAGAATTACAGTCACTACCCCGAAGAGTGAGTACTTCAGACACGCATAAAAATGCTGTTTTTAGGAAATATCTCAGTTCATTGCATCCATTAATCTGTGAAGGGTGTGAGCTGGGAAATACAGGCTGCTAGTACCATTAGCTTTAGCCTCGCATGTGTGGAGTCTGATACTACTGATACTACACATTCAGTAATAACAGAGTAAAGAAACAGTTCACAGCGTCAGACATGGTCTCATCATCATTTAAACTTCAAAGTCGCTCTGTTTACTTTTACTGAATGATTGTTGGGTGGTGCAAGGTAGAGTAGGTGTAAGAGGAGAAGATACTAACGTAGTGTAACGCATCTACACTATATGGACAAAAGTATTGGGACTATTACACCAACATGAACTTTAAATACATTTCATTTAAATAATTCATTTGTGCCCAGTTTTTCTGTAGAGCATTCACGAGGTTAGGCACTGATTTTGGACGAGAGGGTCTGGCTCACAATCTCTGTTGCAGTTCAGGTGTTGGATGGGGTTGAGGTCAGTGCTGTGTGCGGACCAGTCAAGTTTTCCCATACCGAACTTCTCTAACTACGTCTATATGGACTTTGCTTTGTGCACTGGGACACAGTCATGCTGAAATAGAAAAGGACCTTCCCAGAACTGTGCCAACAAAGGGAAACATGGCGTTGTCCAAAATGTCTTGGTATGCTGAAACATTAACATTTTCCTTCACTGGAAGTAAAGGTCCTTGCGCAAACCCTGGAAAATAGTGTCCCAATACTTTTGTCAACATAGTACATGCTACAACACTGGTCTTTTGTGAATATCTCTTATTTTGTCATCAGTTTACCAGTATTATCAAATATATGGTTATATCCAGATGTACTGACATGTTCACGTGTACTGAAAAGGATGAATAATTGAGCTGATTACATTAAAAAATTAGAGCTTATTAAAATAAAAATGCCAAAAGTTCTGCATGGCTCCACCTCCCCCAGCTACACTGTAGAAGGGCCTTTTCACCAAAATTTGGAATTGACTATGATTCTGATTCAAAAGCTTCTTAAAGTAGTTTAATTGTGTCATATCATTGACTATTAAATGACACTATTAAACTTCAGACTTGTATTTGTTATACTTCAGTTGTTTACTTAAGTTAAAGAAATATGACAATTGAAAACTAACACCAGTCAATGAAGAACGTCTTAACGCTATTGTGGTCTAATTGTATATATTTTGTGATCGTTTAAAATGACTGTTAGAAGTCAACTGTCAGTGACGGAATTTCTCTCTGCTGTTCCTCTAGGCAGCAGCTGTACATGGCGGACAGTGTCCCCGCTGTAGCCAGAGACGCGGTCCTGAAGGAGAGCGCTGCTCTGCCCGAGGATGTGCCACGAATCCAAGGCTATGACTTCAACCAGGGTGTGGACCACAGAGCACTGCTGCACTCCTACCTCACCACTGGCTTCCAGGCCAGCAGTTTTGCCCTGGCTGTGCAGGAGATCAATAAGATGGTGAACTCATAGTGCTGCTCATGTTTCCCTGCTCTTGCTTTCAGCAGCCTTCAGCTGCCTTTTGGTTTTTAAGTACACTGACTGATGAGCTGGCCTGTATTAAATAAAAAAATGACTGTAGCAGGTTTATGTAATGTATACTAGAATGTTGGTCTTATCATTGGTCATGGAGTAGCCGTAACCTAGATTCCTAGTCCTTTTCTCAGCTGAATTGGCTATTTATTGTATTTCTCTGTCTGCAAATCTGTGAACGTGTTTGGAAATCATGACATGAGCAGTAGACGCCTGGCTTGTCAGCTGAACTCACAAATTCAGTTTTATTTTTCCTCAATTGTATGTCCAAAAAGAACATGCATTTTGAGGAAGCAGACAATGTAGTATCTTCCATTGTCTTAGTATCAAGTCCACAATAAATGTAACTAAAAAATGTAAATGAATGCTAAATTTAACCAGCGATTCCTAAACTGTGGACCACAAAGATGGTACACATGTGCAACAATGACACTGTTATTATATACCAGATATACTTCCTTGCTCAAACAATGAGTTAGCACAGCATTGTAGATTCATATGATTTATGTGTTTTAGTAAAGTATACATCAAATGTAAATGTAATGTGTGAATGTCACAATAGGACCAGTTTTAGAACCACTATTGTTGATAAAAAACAGACACTGTTTCAAAAGTCCTGCGATTCTTGTGTTCTCTTTAGATTGAAAAGCGGTTGGAGCCCGTGGAGGAGCAGCAGGATGTATGTGACTCTCAGCAGGATCATCCAGGATGTACCATCTTCCTGGGTTACACCTCCAACCTCATCAGCTCTGGTGTTCGTGAGACTATCCGTTACCTTGCAGAGCACAAGATGGTACATGTCAGCGCCCACAGCATCTGATCAAAAAAAAAGTTTGGCAAAAATCTAATTTACACAATTGCCCATTTACTCCAGATGCAGTCGATCAGGCATGTTTGGAGTCTGAAAACAAACACTAGACATCAGTAGTCAAATAGATACATCCTGATAACATCACTCCCGCACCTGGGTGCTTGATAAGATGGAGCAGACTTAGGGTTGTTGTTAGACACAGTATGACTGAGCTGTTATATATGGCTGTATTGAAAGTGAAAAAGTGAATGCGACAATCTGGTCACACGTGAACACACCACAGCACACAGTGTGAACAGCACGAAATACTTCCTCTGCATTTAACCCATTCACCAAGT
>JBBPDB010015860.1:0-12681 GCA_037974465.1 Brachypetersius altus | reverse complement strand
GATCTTTAAGTCCATCTCATGAAAAATCGGAGCAGAAACAAAGGTGTTGCGTTTATATTTTTGTTGAGTGTAGTTATACATTGCATGATAGTTGGTGTAATTATCATATAATAATCATATGCTAAGCGTTTTTGAAGAAGCAGTGGCACCGGACTGACACTGATCATTATATCTATGCTACAGTTGTAAACATATTTTACCCAAAACAGTTATCTCAGTTTATCTAGTAAACTGTGCCCTGTCTAAACATAGAGTAGAGAGTGTTTCTTCAACGATTCATTTGTGTATGAGTCTTTGTTTTGGCTTGCTGCACGCTGCTAATGCTAACACAGCTGGCGGTAGCGACCCGTTTTTTTCAGAAACGTAACCCCAGTGAAAAGCTGTTAGGTTTAACACTTGTACCTATGAAAGATAAAACTTTTTTGCAGTGGTTTCATATTTTTGGTCCTGAAAGAGATGCAATTTTTCCAAAACTGAAAGTTTCTAACTGTAACTATTTAAAGACGCTCCAAAATGGTTTAGGAACCATTTCAACATGTAGAAAAATGCACCCTGTGTCTTTTTTCTCTCGTGAAGACTGCAATTTCAATTGTCAATACAAATGTCACATGTTGCTTTGATGGCTAGGTAGATTTTTGCTGCTTCTCTAGAATCATGTACAAAATACCATAATTCACACACACACCATTATATATCTACACACCATCACACACACCATCACACAAATACACAACTTCACATACACCATTGTACATCTGCACACCTTCATACACATCATCATCCTGATAATTCAGTATTGGCTTCCCTAAAGGTTCTGATGTCAATTCGTATTTTGAATCTGATTCTTGTTTATACTTAATAATAATAATAATAATAATAATTTTTATTTATATAACGCCTTTCCCGAGTTCAAGGACGCTTTACAATGAGTATGGTAGAAACAAAATGGACAGATGACAAATATACAAAAAAGTCAAGTACTACAAACAGTAATGAACAAGGAAGTATGGCAGAAAGGCATGTAAACGGATAGCAAAAGTCAAGCACAACACAGCAATTGGGACAATACGGTAAGTTTACAAATCAGATGAATAGCATTCGGAAAACAGGTGGGTTTTGAGTAGAGTTTGGTAGAGAGATGGTAGAGAGTTCCAGAGTTTCGGTGCACAGACACTGAATGATCTCCCCGCCCCCATAGAAGAGAGGAGGAATTGAGGGACGGTGAGAAGACCAGAGCCAGAAGAGCGTAATGAGCGGGTCGGGATGTAGGGGTTTAGGAGATGGATGGATATACAATGAATTAAAATTGATTTCCAATTACATGTTCCAAAGAAATCATTTTGCTGCTATTTCACTGATATGGAACTTAGCAACCATAAACTATTGTTAATAAACTGCTTTGCCTTTGCATAAACATCTTTTAATGAGGTTATTATTAATATTAAATGCTATTTTTAACATGAGCATAATTGTTGTCTCATAAAAGCCACGAGAGGCCTTGTGCTACAGCGATTTTACTACTCCATCTCTTCGTGATGTGCCTAATTAAGCCCTTACCTGTGGTACCGTAACTGTAATGCATTGTCTGTCCTACGTCAAATCATGGAGATGGTCACAGTGCCCAGTAAAAAACTGTGATTGTTTTGAGACCTTATTTGCATATGACAGCCAAAGGCAAATATTGCTATACTGGTTAATAATACATTGTGTGTCACTACTGACAGCTAGGCAGACTGGTTCTTCATGTCTCTCCCTGTGCTGTAATTTACATTACAGAGACACTGAATCATTTAAAGAGCAGTGTTGACAGCACCGAGTGTCAGGGCTGTGATATTTACTGTATCACTCCCCTGCCTCTCCTTCAACAATCAGTCCATCTGAACCTCTTTCATCTCTCTCACTCTTCCTTCCTCCCCCTCTCTTCTTGTGTCTTTCTATCGATTGGCTAAGCTCGTTAGCACTTATCGCACATTGAGTACATCAGGAATGACAGGAAAGCTGCTTTGACACTAATCGCCTGTAGAAATATTACCATTGACTTGATGATTGGAGCACATGTTCTTTACACGCACCAACACATGCTCTCCATGCATGTCTAATGACTTTGCAATGTGTTGGAGGCAGCCTGCTGCACGAGAACTCTGCTGCACGAGAAAGCAACAAGATCTGAGGTGCAGTTTTCCATATGTGAATTACTATGAATGGAAGCTTACTCTAAATCAGTGGCTCCCACCTTTGATCCTGCAATTCCTGTTTCTTGCATCTCCATGCTGTAATGCTGTATTCATCATGATTATGTACCCAGTGTAAAAAGATTGGCAAGAAGATATAGACTTGTTAACAGATGACACTGGCTGGCTTTTTTGTTGTGACAAGCAATTATGTTGCCAGGGAAGCATTTGCTTTTTTCAGAAAGAAGATATTACAACCGTCTTATTTAATGCTGGCTCATGCTAAATTAACTGTGGCCAAATGCAAATTCATGCTTCACGTTCCTGCATACTTTCTGACTCAAGACTTTGTGCAAAATGTATTTGCATTTGTTCTGACCATGGCTTAACATGTATAATAAACCAGGCCTTACTGAGTTGAAGTGGTAGTGTTACACTACATTACAAATCATATTACATTAAAGGCCACAATAAAAAAATATATTTCCACTTTTCAGTTTAGTCATGATGATTATTTGTTTTTTGCTGTTGTTGTTTCTTTGTTGAGGATAAAATACTGTATAATTAACATGAAAAAAAAAAGTCTGTGAATGGGCAGAGCTGAAGTGTGGTAAGCTGACTAGGTGGATATGTATGAATGCAAAGATTTTGTGACATAATGAATACAGTACATTCAATATGAGCTATTTTGCAGTTTAGTTTACATTTATGATTAGGGACTGAATGGTAAAGCTTGAAGCTTTAATGCTTATATATTACCTATATTATTACATATTACTCCTTTATTACAAAATTAAGTTTTAAATTATATAAGCATTCCAATTTTTTCATCTGATTCAGTCCTTTGATCGTTGACACCCAACGTTATATCCAGTTCCATAGATCTCAGGATACATGTTCCTATTTCTTGGGCTTTCCCTATAATGTGGTGCACAGTGCTTCTACATTAACTGCAAGAATCTCATACCCACACCTGTGTTGTTACAAAGGCTGATTTGCATTGCTGTGTCGTAAAAGGCTGAATTGTCCATTGCATTCCTAATCCTGAAGCAGGCCTTGAAACATTTTAGATAACTAGGTAATGGTTGTAGACGAAATGTTTATGAGAGTAGCTGTTCCTTACTCAGTTAATCCCTGAATTTAAAATAAAGCCAAGGCTTCCTGCACTATCAATGACTCCTCAAACTCCTAGAACAGCTCAGCAGTCATTAACCTGTGGCCTGGTCTGGGACACTAAACTAAACTATACACCAATTTGTAGAGACTACTTTGTGCCCAATCTAATGAACTACCCTTTAATCTTTCCTTGCCAATACATCTGCTTGATGTTTTTTCTTTCCTGTATTTTCTCATTCCTATCTAATATAAAAAGGAAAGCTCGTAGAGCAGCTAATAAGCTATGTTGGAAGTGTAGCATGTGGTGTTAATGGCCCCCCTCCTCTCTTTTTTCCCGCTGACTCTTTTCCTTGGAGGGATTAAAAGCCTGCTGCTTTTGGAATTGAGCCAGCAACAGCCAGCGCCCCTTGAGTCTTAATGGAAAGTCCCAGAGAGAGACTGTAGGAGCAGTGTCTTCTGGGTCTGCACCAAATCTGCCAGCCTGCCCAGAGTTAATAAATCACTTCTGGTCATTGAGTGAAATTACTAGCAATCTTACTGTTTAAGACATTTAGTTCTCACTGTCACAGAACAGTAGATTGAATTTGCTTTTTAAATGTCCACAGTGCAACACAAATGTGGTCAGTCTGTCAGTCTACTTTCTTTCAGGAATTTGTGCAACAATGTTTTCTGTTATTCAAGACGGGTTATCCCACTTGCATCAGGCCACTTTTAGTAAGTGCTAACCACTGTGTGTCAGGAACAACTCACAAGACCTGTCAAAGCTATTTGCCACTGCCAGGACATTAACATTTTATCCAGTTTGTTATAGAAAAACCAGTTACCGTCAGAGTCCAGAGCATGGGTGCCAGAACCATTATAGCAGGGGGAAACATGTCCCGCCACTTTTCCCCTCCTGGACAACAGGCGAGACATAGAGCACTGCGCGCACCCCCACATTAAAAATGCTTCCAGCACCCAGGGTCCATCATAACAATATAACAGGCACCTTCTGAGCAACAGCAAGTTAATAATAGTAATAATGTGTTAAAGCGATGTAAACACATTTAATTGCCCAGCCCTAATATATATATATATAATTATTATTACATTAAAGCCACTATAAGCCACTATAAGCCACTATATTAGCATTAAAGCCACTATAAATATCTGTACATTTGGACTGTATTGTTTTCTCTTGTGTTTTAAAGGTCTTGCACTCCTTACACCCTCTGTTGCTCTTTCTGCACTTTGTATGGTCTTGCCTTGTCTTGGGCTTCACCATAGTCCTAGAGGAAATGCTTTCCCTGTGTACTGGCATACGGTTGAAATAACACTCAAACCTACCTGACTTGACTTGGCTTGACAGCGTTTGAAACCTCTGAATTTTAAAAGGCTTTATATTCTCATTGGACCCTTTTGTACCCCTGACACTTCAGAGTCTTTCTTTTTGCTCATGCTTGCAACTACACACATGTACACATATATGCAAATGGGAGTCCAAGTGCAAAATACACTACCATTCAAAAGTGGAATCGCTTCATATTAATAACAAATATTGCTCAAAAAATGTCCAATTTTTATAATGTTCTTTTATTCAGTACCTCTAATACAGTGCAGTAGACAGGCCTTGTCAAAAAGGGCACTATGCCTAAACCACTCCCTCACCCTCCCTCCCTTGAACATCCCTTATAGTACTGAAATACTATTACAATCATTTTATACATGTATCAGTAACACAATTGCTCTCTGAAAACAGTGATTCAGTACTACTGAACAGGAGTACACAAATATGCGTTTCATTTTTACATAACTGTATGTTTCATTGTTTTTGGAGGTACTTGAGTGCATATTTCTTTGCTTTATGTTTGACTATGCGGTGTATCAAGAAGCTAAGAGGAAACAAGCTCAAATGCAGATGTACAGAAGCTCATAGCTTGTGTTTTATGTCTGTATTTGATGGATTTTAAAGGCTGTTGTTGCACTCTCTACAGTGTAGTCACATGCAGTGAGGAAATGGCATTTGGTTTACTGCTTCCTTCACTGTTTCTGTGTTTGTGTGTGTGTGTGTGTGTGTGTGTGTGTGTGTGTGGAGTAGCACACTGCAGTCTGCTGTGCACATCATCATCTGTAGTAAATGTTCTTTGTTTTACTGGAGATTTTTTTCCTCTTTTATCCACTGTGCAGCGTGCGCATGCTGGGAGGAGGGTATGGGGTGGGGGGTGCTGCATTTTATCTTCTAAGGGACCTGGTGTTTATGAGCCTATTGCACCACAGCCTGAGCTCGCTTTATGGATGCCTCTGCAGACCCAACACACCAAGCTTACACTGAAATACAGGACATACACATGCACACACCTAACAAGATATTACACCAAAACCACCAAATGCACCCACTCAGACTTGATAATTTTATAGTGGGAGGTCACTAGCTGTGTTGTTTTTGTTCTTCTTTGTAAATATTAGGCATGCAACGGTACTCTGTAAAATACCGGACCATTACGTACACACTGCACGGTTCGGTACGCCCCTTGTGTACCGCGATAGTTCGGTTTTGCACTTCCTTTTGCAAATGGCGCTTAAAGCTTACCATTCTTTTAAGCAGCAAGCGCCAATGAGCGAAAGCCCTCCCCTGAGAGTTAATGTCCAATCACTGTTGTGGCTTCATCGACTCGCCCTCCCTCACGCTGAAGTAACTGGAACTGAGTGTACAGCTCAGCACACAGACGCCGAAAAAAAGAAAAACAAACAAGCATGGCCAGCACTAGCGGAACAGTCGAGAGGCACAAGTTTGAAGAAGCACTGGCTTCGTACAAATCTCCAGGGTGGATTTTTTACGGGTTCACTGTAGAATTCAATGACCAGGGAGTAAAAACAGGTAATAGAGACGTTGCTAACACGTGTCCCAACGTTGCTAACACGTGTCCCATATGCTAATGGAAACATGAGCTATACGGCTAAGCGTAGTCATGCTGAGATACGGTTCCTGAACGGATGACAGACTAAAAGGTAACTGTATTAATGTGGATGCTGATCCTTTCATGTGGTGGAGGGCAAATGAGAGCAAGTTCCCCCATTTTGCAAAAGTTGCACAACATCACCTCTGTGTCCCAGGAACTTCTGTTGTGAGAGAATTTTCTCCACTCTAGGACACGGTGTAAGTGCAAGCCGCTCTTGCCTCGCAGCTGACAGTGTTGACAGGCTAATCTTCTTACAGAAGAATCGTATATTAGCAGAGGAATAAATACCTCATGTCCATAATGGCAATAACTGATCGTGAACTTTACATCGTGAATGTAGCTGAAGTATGTTACTATGACTACTGTGTTGTGTTTAGAGCACTTTAAGAGGCCCTTCAACATTTAAAAAAAATGTTTTTTTATATTTTGTAAGTTTGAATTTTATACATGTATACATATTTTAATCATGAGTAAGAGGCAGTTTTTTATTTGTTTTGAGCACAGTGTTGCTGGAATTTGTTCATAATAAAGATTGTTTTATTTATGCACAAAACACGTACCGAAACCGTGGCCCAAATACCGAGGTACGTACCGTAACGTGGGATACCTGTACCGTTGCATGCCTAGTAAATATACATGCAATTAATGTATATTCAATTTGGACACCTGACTGAGAGACCACAGTTCAGGAGTAACATCTCCAGCACCACTACACTGAGCATGAAGTGGTTTACAGAGAGGAGATGCAATGGCCAGTGAACTGGTGCAGAGCTAAAAACTAAATGTGGACTAAACTAAATAGATTGCTGTTGACTTCAGGAGGGCACAACATGATAACTAAAAACCAACAGCTTCTCAGAGGAGATCATCCAGAGCACTTGGTTCCTTGGTGTTCATGTCACATGGATGCTCAACACCAGCTCCATCGCCATGAAGGCCCAGCGGTGTCTACTTCTCGCGGAGACTGAGAAGAGTGCACCCCAATACTCAACCATTCTTTAGCATTCTCTGTGGTTGCATCCTGGCTTGGTACGGAAACTGTGCCTCATCAGATTGCAAAACCCTACAGAGGATAACATGGACTGCTGAGAAGATCATTGAGGTCTTTCTCACCACATGCTGCATCCACAAAGCCAAGAGCATTGAGGATGACCCCATGTACCCCTCACTTACCCCTCACCCACCGTCCATCTGGCAGAAGATTTCATATCATTTGAACCTTTACTAACAAAGTTGGGGAACAGTTTCTTTCCCCATAATCAGAACTTAATAATGGACGGAACATAACACATACACAATCTAATAACTCTGAATACGCACACTAAACTGTGCTGCCATAAAAAGAAAACTTACTTCCCAGCTGCCACTGTAAATGCCTGTATTAATTTATATACTATACAATTTTCCGGTTCCTGCTACTTGGTAATTCTGCACAATTATATATTGCTGTCTACGTCAGTCTTTACATACCTTTATGTATGACTCTGCTGCTATAATATAGTTTGCCATAATGCTGTTTTTACTCACATTAGTAATGTTACTGCTCATGCTGACTGCTCTGTATGTTGCCTTGTCCTGTAAAGTATTGTAATGTTCTCTTTAGTCCTGTTCTGCTAACATGTTTATAATCTTGGTTTTTGCATTGTGGTCCTAGAGGAATGTTGATTCATTTCATTGGGTACTGTGTATATGGCTGAAATGTCAATAGACACCTTCTTGACTCTTTCCATCAAGCACTGCAGAATTTGTTTATGATCAGTGTGGCCTGGCATATCAGTTATTGGATTACGACATTATTGTTTGTTTTCATAGTTGTCATACACTACAGACTACATTATTCTCAAGATAATACATTTACATTTACATTTATGGCATTTATCAGACGCTTTTATCCAAAGCGACTTCTTGGTCTAGAGGCAAGTATCCTACCCACTACGCCACCATAATACAGTGTCCTTAATCTGCCCTCAAACTTCTAGAAGGTTGTTCCTGCTTGCAGAGAGCGGCCCGAAAATATATATTTGTGGTAAATATGTTTTCAGGTAAACCCAGTAGGCTAACTACCTGTATTGGTATTCTATACTACTGTATTAGTACCTACTGTTTTTGTTTTTGTTTTTTTAATGTTTTTGTGTTTTTTATTTGATACATTGGGCTATTTATGATGTTACAAAAAGAATTTTGTAAGCACAGTTGTTAATCCATGAGGTCAAATGTTATTGAGAAATCTGCCACTAAGCTGCATATCTAATGCTACATTGTTCCATGACCTTGTCTCTCTGCAAACATAATGCTGGTTCCTTCACTATTCAGTGTTCTGCAACCTCAGGTTACACATGAAGCTTTCTACAATAATAGGCTACCAAACTCTAACAAAAACTGTGGCTGTCGGCAAAAAACCTTCTTTGGGAAATTTTTACGGACGTTTTTTTAGGACAATTGTTTTTAATGAACCCAGTTGAAATGAACCCAGTCAGTGTTTTGATGTTCATCAGGAAGCAGAAGATCACATATACAATAGGTATAAATTGATTATAGATGAGAGAAATAAAGCAAACAATCTATAAACCTAAACCTCAGCCTCTTTTAATAATGATTAGTCTCAGATATCTATAAAACGTTTTAATAAATAATATTATGCTGTTATTTCTGCCACAACATTTTGGCCACAACATACTTTGTGCTTCATGCTTCACTTATTTAATGTGGACTTTGCACTTACACACAGCATCCTACTCTTGCATTACACCAGTTTAATGAACTCAAGTATTTCAATTCATTTACAAATGCATTGAATAAAATCACGAACTAAACCCTTACTCGCACAGTTATTCATGGATTTGACATATACATTATAACCTAAGTCTTTATTCTTGTTCTGTTGTAGTGCAAGAGTGTGAAATGTGCAACACAGATTCTAGACTAGCCTGCTCACCGGTTCTAAAAAGTTACGAAAAAAAACCATACAGAAACCTGTAAAACATCATATTGTACATTTTGACTTTTTTGAAAAATAAATGTCGGTGTCATCCAACAGGTTTCTGCAGACAACCAGACAAACTAATGAGGGGCCAAGCAGCCCCCCTCACAGGCCCAGAGTCCTCTGACGTGCCCTGGTCTATGGTGTGGGAGGTTTGATTCTTGCAATGTTTGGCTACTTACATACTTCCAAATTCTAATCCTTGGGTCAGACTGTCTCATTCTTGCCGTTGGCTCTCAGGTCCTGTTCTGCTTTTTGTAAAAGAGCCTGCTGCACCACTGTTCTTGACTTTGGGCTCTTCAAGCACTTCAGGGATCATGACTTGAGTCTCCCTGCCCTAGTTGCTGATAAATTGGCGTCAAGTGAGGCAACCATGACGCCATTCACCTTTTCTCATGTCCCCTGAGCTCGAATGCGAAACAACCTGAAGCTTTAGCGATGCGCTAGTGATAACGTCAAGGAATGACGTCTTCATTAGGAATAAATCAGCCGCACCATCCTTGTCAAAGCTGCGTAGAGAGTCAGAGGTGTGTTGTAGTGTTTTTTTACTACAATGATCTCCCTCTGCCACTCACTTAGATCTCTGCTTATTAAAGGGGAACAACTCGTCAATATTAGATGTGGGAGTCAGTGCTTTCTGAGGTGCTATGCTTTATTTTCTCACACGCCACACCCATTTATGTAAGGGAGATTAGATGCATTTTCATGTTCACTCAAATAATTTTGCAATAATACTGGAAACCAAAGGAGGTACTGGGTTTAGTCCCTCTTTATATAAAAACAGTCCATTCACCATTCATTCAAGCAGAATGCTTCTTGCTGTATTTTCTCAAGATCAACTCCCATAAGTGCATCCTCCTGAGAACATTTGAGTGTTTGTAATTTCCTGTCAAACCTCAATGTAATCTTAGTCTCAAGCACCTGTGAGCACCGTTAACTGAAGCATTGCAGCAAGCAGAGCACAATGAAGGATGAGAGTCTGTCACTGAGGACATGCTGTCGGGAACCTGGCTGTGAAGTTAATTGTGCCTGCCCTGGAGGTTAATGAATGAGAACTATGCAGATGTCAGATGTTTTCTGTAAAATACAACATGGGTTTCTTTAATAAGAAGATTTGAGAAAATGTTCTTATAGACACTATATATAATGATACCTACCAGTTAATCAGGTGCACCTCACTTTTATGTACACTCTGGCCAATTTGTCAGAAATGCCTACCATATTGGTGCACTATGTAATTACTGGACTGTATCCCATCTGCTGCTGCAAAATTTGTCCCCACATTCTACCCCATATGGAAAGGTACCATTTTAGTACTTCTGACCAGGCATTTTTGGGTGTACAATTATAGTATGTAGCCCATCTGTTTTCATGCAAAAACCACATGTTCTGTGGTTAGAATCACATGGCTCATTAAGAGGCTCTTGATTGAATGTTGGTGATGCGAAATGTTCTGTAAAACCCTGTTGTCATGAGTTTTCATGACAGATTATGACAGTTAATGTGTCAGGGTTCTGTTACCTTAAATCATGACACATGCCTTATTTCATGATTAGCATGTGACATATACCGTCATGACATCAACATTTTCAAAATATTCCAGACTTGATTAGTGTAATGCCTTGCTATCAGGACGCACCAACAAGACTGTAAATTACCTTTAACTAGTACAGAATGTGTCAGCTTGAGTTCCCACTAGAACCACTTTAGTCTAATATTATCAAAACTACCATTAAAATCTCTACTGATTACACAATTCTACTGTTAGCATACAAAGCCCTGAATGGCCAAATACCACTGTGAACTTAACTCTTGCTACAAACCTCCATGCTCACTTCGATCTTAAGCTACTGGCTGTCTACTCATCCCCAGAATTATTAGAGCTACAGCAGGGGGAAGAGCCTTTTCATATAAAGCCCTCCAGCTTTGGAATAACCTTTAGGTTAATGTATCAGACTTAGGCACACTCTTATTTTTTAAATCTATGCTGAACACGTATTTGTATAATCAGGCTTTCCATAATTAATTTTCCCACTAGATGAAGAGTAGAGCTGGGTTTAAGGCATATATAATTCAAGCAAATTGGGATGCTGGTGCTGTTGTCCGACCCCGCCATGCATTCCCTCAAGTTTGTTGATGGTGGAGTGGTGTGGCACCAATGTTTCCAAGTGCTTTTGTGACTGTGAGATCCCTCAACTTTGTTCATTCTAGCTAGACTGTGATAGCAACTTGCCCACTTTACAATTATATTTTGCCCTCCATCCCTTCTGCTGGCCTGCTGGAGGGGAACCACCAGCTGGCTTCACCTAACTTGTACCTACACTTTGGCCCATTTTTCACCCACCTTTAGGGCTCCAGGTCACCACCTGCTCCTATCTCGGCCATCACTTGCTGTAGTCTTCTGGACTGGTTAAGGATAACATGACACTACAAATACTACTGGACATAATAAGTCATGACATCCCATATGGTGTGTTTATGGCATGGCATTGTTATTTTGTAGCACCTTTGTTTTAAATATTGCCTATCAGTGGACTATGATCACAGTCTCAACAACTTATCCAAGAAGCTGCTTAAAACCTTTTTTAAAGCAAGCCATAGAAGGAAAGCTATGGATGAATGTTCATTGTCACTGTCTAGCCAAAATGTCCCTTGAAAATAAAGCAGACTAGGGCAACAGTGCCATCTCCTCTGACCTGCTGTTTGCATGACATTAGGCCTCAATCTGATGTGCCCATCTCTTGAATATTGACTGCATTGTGCTACAACAACCCCATGAGCACACACAGCAGACCTTTAGATCAGACCCACTTGTCTGAGTGAGCTTCACAGAGCAAGATTCAGAGATTTAGACTACTGGGGCTTCAGTCACTCAAAACATCCCTGATCCTTGTTTTCAAGAAGCAGACAGTCAAGCAGGTAGTGAAGGCATTTGGAACAATATCTGTTTATGTTTTACACATGATGATGGCCATGCAACGGCTTTAAAAAGATTTTGTGACAAACTTACTTTGATAAACTCAGCCATTTAGAGTAGTGTGTGTGTGTGTTTACAGTGTATTGCTTTTCTTCAGAACAGTCTGCTAGATTCAATACACATAAAGGTTGTGTGGTATCAAGTGATGTGTGTTCATGGCTCTGTGTAGGAGAAAGCCCTGTTCTCTTTTAACCCATTTAATCCCAATGGGTTAAAGTTTTTTTTTGGGGGGGGGGGAGGGGTTTGAACCTCTGAAAGTGTTGTTTTGGCTTTGGGCAGCTAATGCAAGTTAAAAAAATTTAAAAGAGGTTGTCTCCCCTAAATTGTATCAATGTCATGTGACTTGTGTGAATAGAGACATGACCAGGCCCCTTTACATCCAGCCTGCACCTCTGGAAAGAGATGTCTGCCTCAAAAAGAAGAAGTTCGTAAAATACCTTAATTAACAGATATTACTAAAATATTTTGAACACATATTTTCTAAAGGGTCTACTACTA
>JBBPDB010015851.1:0-12681 GCA_037974465.1 Brachypetersius altus | reverse complement strand
GTGAAGGGCACTGTATTTGCTGTTGCAGCTGATAATCTTGGTGCTCACTCCATTGGTGGCTTTGTTGAAAGCTTTTCTTCCTCACACAGTTGCCAATTTGCAACTCATTAGGTCAATTGGCAACATGATCGGGTATAAAGAGCCTCTTTATACCCGATCAAGATGGGAAGAGGATCACCAATTCCCCCAATGCTGCGGCGAAAAACAGTGGAGCAACATCAGAAAGGAATTTCTCAGAGAAAAATTGCAGAGAGTTTGAAGTTATCACCATCTACAGTACACAATATCATCCAAAGATTCAGAGAATCTGGAACAATCCCTGTGCGTAAGGGTCAAGGCCGGAAAACCAGACTGGATACCCGTGATCTTTGGGCCCTTAGACGGCACTGCATCACACAAAGGGATGCTACTATAATGGAAATCACAACATGGGCTCAGGAATACTTCCAGAGAACATCGTTGGTGAACACAGTCCACCGGGCCATTCTCCGTCGCCAGCTAAAACTAAAAAAAGAAGCCATATCTAAACATGATCCAGAAGCAAAGTGGAAAACTGTCTGTGGTCAGACGAATCAAAATTTGAAGTTCTTTTTGGAAAAATGGGACACCATGTCAACCGGACTAAAGAGGACAAGGACAACCCAAGCTGTTATCAGTGTTCAGTTCAGAAGCCTGCACCTCTGAGGTTATGGGGTTGCATGAGTGCGTGTGGCATGGGCAGCTTACACATCGGGAAAGGCACCATAATTGCTGAAAGGTATATCCAAGTTCTAGAACAACATATGCTCCGATCCAGACGTCGTCTCAAGGGAAGACCTTGCATGTTCCAACATGACAATGCCAGACCACACACTGCATCGATTACTACATCATGGCTGTGTAGAAGAAGGATCCGGGTACTGAAATGGCCAGCCTGCAGTCCAGATCTTTCACCCATAGAAACATCTGGCGCATCATAAAGAGGAAGATGCGACAAAGAAGACCTAAGACAGTTGAGCAACTAGAAACCTGTATTAGACAAGGATGGGACAACATTCCTATTCCTAAACTTGAGCAACTTGTCTCCTCAGTCCCCAGACGTTTGCAGACTGTTATAAAAAGAAGAGGGGATGCCACACAGTGGTAAACATGGCCTTGTCCCAACTTTTTTGAGATGTGTTGATGCCATGAAATTTGAAATCAACTTATTTTTCCCTTAAAATGATACATTTTCTCTGTTTAAACATTTGATATGTCGTCTATGTTGTATTCTGAATAAAATATTGAAATTTGAAACTTCCACATCATTGCATTCCTTTTTTATTCACAATTTGTACAGTGTCCCAACTTTTTTGGAATCGGGTTTGTACATGAAACTAGTGCCACACACTGTAGGTATAAGCAGTATCCGAGATTCTTCTTACTAATTGCGTTAGTAGTTAATCTAACACAGAAGACCTTTAGTCCAGCTCCTAAACACTTAACCAGTGGAAAAGCTGACTTGGATGCATATACTTAGAAACCACAGGAATAAAAATCCTGATCTGTCAACTGAGCATTTAAAGAACTCTTTTGTTTCCAACCTAAAGATAACCTTAGTATCATTACAGTACAGTACTCTGAGTTTAAAGACCAAATGAACTAAAGTAAAATGTATAGTTTAGTTCCCAGAAAATTACAAAGTCTTTCATGAAGGTCCTGAGGTTAGTGCATAGCCAATGTCATATAAGTAACACGTTACACTTGAACTCACTTGAACTAAAGGTTAGCTTCTGGTTCATAGTTAAGAAATGGTATAGCCCACTAATATTGTTCAGGTTTGTTTTTATCAGAAACCCCACAGTCATAACTTCCTTTATATGAGGAGTCAGACAGCCCTCCCCACAACCCTCCTGTAATTCTTACTCTGTTAAAGTAGAGGTCAGAGGGGAAGGACTCCAGAGTTTAAAATAGTTTTTGTCAAAGGTTTTATAAAGAACCTTCCAATGGATGGAACTATTTTGTTAAACTGAGATTTCTTAAAAGAACATCTGCAAAAAATGTAGGATTCTTTAGATCCATACAACTGTTTAGAAGCCTTTATGTATGAGGTAGGGGCTGAAACTCAAAATGATGGTAGATTTAAGGAACAATGGACAGTGATGGTATGATATATAATGTGGACAGGATCAGGGCCACGGGGAGAGGATGGATGGAAAGGAAATGAAATGGGGGGCCTGAGGCTAGCGGACAGGCTCAGGGATGGATGGCCTGATGAACATGATTAGGTCAGGGTGCCACCTGCAGCGAGAAGGCACATTCCGTAGATCACCTTCCACAGGCTATTCATCTGTGCCTGGTTCACTCAGAGCTGAAAAGAATTTCTCTGTCAATGGCTCAGATTTGGTGCCGGAGAAACGGACAGAGATTAGGAATTATCCGAAAGTGTCATGAAAACTCATTGGAATACTAAAACAATGATCACTATTCGGTCACTAAAGGAGCACGTTTGCAGTGTATCTTCTTTACTGCATGTGTAGTGAGACCAAAACCAGCTGTAACGACTAACTTCATTTGGTTGTTATTTTTCTCTTCATTTAATTTTTCTGGTTTTGGATTCCCAGGAGTGACCGAGATAAGTAAATGCTTTTCAATTCACAAAGGAACATCATTCCTTCCACTGGTTTACCCCCACAAGTCACCCAGTATTCCACCCCCAAAAATTGCATGTTGCATCAGATAAGAAAAATATTGCATACAAAATAAACTACCACCTATCAGTCCATGGTGTATTGAATGTGACATCCCACCGGATGACGACCCTGGAGCAGTTTTTAGTCCAGTTCAGATTATTGTCCAGAACACCAAGGTACCTGTGGCTCTCCACAACCTCAGTGTCCATACCCTGGATGTTCAGTGGTTGCAGTGGTCAGTCCTCTACTTCCCTTTTTCTAGTCTTGTGTGCACTGTAAGCTTGATCCAATAGCATCTAGTTTCAATAGCATCTAACTGCCTAGAATATGTGCTAAATTCAGTTCACTTTATTATTTCCAAGTAACCAAATGTTCTAATGTTGTTAAAAAAAAAAGTCTAGGCAATGCTAAAATTGTTCTTGTTTGTATTATGTCGTATAAAATGGGCAGATTGTGTTGTGTGGCTAATGCCACATTGTGTGAAATTAGCCAGTTTTGGGGCCATGTTGTATAAAGGCAGTCAGTGTTTAGGCCATGCAATATAAAATGAGTCTGTAATTGGGCCATGTTGTATGAAATTACTTGGTGCTTAGCCTCATTTTGTACAAAAACAGTTTGTGTTTGGCCCACATTGTATAAAATGAGTGTTTGAACTGTGTTGCATAAAATTAGTTGGTGTTGGGGCTAAGTTATATAAAATTTGTCTGAGGTTTTGCCACCTTGTATAACATTGGTGTTCAGATAAATAAGGAAGTTTTTGGACCAAATTGTAAAAAAAAAAGTTAAATACAGTTATATTAAAGGAGCAGTATTTGTGCTATGCAATTTAAAAGTGGAGCAGTATTCAAGCTGGGCTGTTTCCCACTCCACCAATATGTCTTTGGGAGGTAAAAGGCCCAGGTGACTCAGCAGGTGTTCCATCTCTCTGTATCTCTGAGGCACCTAGTGTTCCCTACATTTCTCATCTCAACCTCAACAGAGAAAGTTAATAAGCATGAAACCACCTCTGTGACTCCAGGGGCAAAAACCTCCCTCACAACAAGCCCGCTCCCCGACCTGTGGCTGGTATGCCTCCTTGGAATGAAGCAGCCATTAGTTAACTAAAGGCAAGTGGTTCTGGCTGGAGCAATGGCATTGGTTTGCCTTCTGGTCTGGTTGCATTGCTTTATTTACCGAGCAAGCACGAATGAATATATTTACAATCAACTGTTAACTGCCCCTCCTGTATAGTGGCACATAAAAGTTTTATTTTCCTTTTTGCAAGATAAACAGTGGCATTTCAGAGCCTCATCTGGGTGTATGAAGGTAATTTATACATTATTGCCTTTGTATCAGATCCTTCATCCTTTAATATCCAAGAAATGTGTTAAAAACTGTATTGAAATGCAAAGAATGCCTGCTGTCACCCACCCACATGTTTTGCTTACTAAGCACTTGAGAAGGTTTATTGATCAGAAAGCTGCTTATGAGTTCTTCTGAGCACACTTAGATGGCATGCAAATGTAAAGCCCCTTTTTTGCTCCGACCCTCAGCCCCAAATCTTCACTGCAGTAACGCCACAGGCTGAGAATAGCTTTTAATATTTCATTGGGATTGAACCGAACCATATGCCATGTTAAAATGTTTTCCTGAATGAGGCGCTTGGCTGGCTCATTTTACAGAAGCCAAAACAGAGCTGTTTTCACAGTCGTGTTGTTTTTTTGGTCTTAATTAAAAAGAGAACAACAGCAGCCGGCACGCTGACATTTCCCTCGTCTAGACTGATAGCGAGAGTAACGCTTCTCTGCTCAATAAACACATGCTCTGAAAGGGTCTTTGAGTCGAACTGGACTTCATTTCTCTCAGAAAAAGGTCCCGTCTTGTACCCTTGGGCTTCACACTCTTAATTCTATTAATAAGACTCCACTAGCTCATAATAATCCACTGTTTTGATAATAAAGCTAAAATACAGCCATAAAACATGCCATGTTGTTTTTGCCAAACGAATGGAGGTGACTGTTGGTGGACTTTCTGAAAAAAAAAGTCTGGGAGTGTCGGGGAGCTTTAATGTTTTTAATTATGACTTGCATTTGTTTTCCTTCTTTATCTGGAACATAGGTTTTCTCTGGAGGCTCTGAGCACAGAGGAGTCATTATTTGGTTACAATGGGCAGACGAGGCTTTGATGTAAATGAGCCTGCAGCTGTGGGAGACTGAGGAAGAGACAGTGGAGCTTAAGCTACTGCCAGTCATTGACTCATCTCAGCAGGAGAAAGTTTGACCAGGCTGCAGTATGTTTGATTCAGAGGGTCTTCCTCATCCGCTTTTCCTTTTAAGCCTCAGTTCTCCACAGTGGTTCTTCATCATTCTCTTATGAAGTAATTTGTTTGAGCTTTTGTTCCACTCAGTGGTTCTTTATGCTCTCAGAGGCTTTTCCTTTTCCGTTTAGTGGTTCTTCCTTATACGCCTACAACTGTATTCTTTTAAGTCTGGGTTATTCTCAGTGGTTCTTCATCATGCTCTTAGAGAGTCTCTCCTTTTGAGTCTTGGTTCCCCTCAGTGATTTTTCACCATTGACTTGCTAAGTTTATCCTTTTGAACCTTGGTTTCTCAGTGGTTATTCTTCATTTTTCTTCAAAGTTATTCCTTTTGAGTCTTGAATCCCCTCTGTGGTCCTTCCTCGTCCTCAGACGTTTTCCTTTTAAGTCACAGTTCTCAGTATTTTTCCCAGTGTCAAAATGCCTCAAAAAATGAACACAAAGTTGATTCTTTGTTACTTTCCACTGGTGTTTTATCTCTCTGAGACGAAACCCTGCCGACTGTCAAAGATAATGCAGTACTCCAGACTAAACATTAACTGATATAGGAGGAAAACCTCTTTTTGATCCTCTTATAAACTTAAAAGAATCTTTACGAACACTAGGTTTATTTACAGATGCAGTTGTGGAATTTAACAAGCGGTAGAATTAGCACGGACAGTAACAGCGGCCCGGCAGATCTTTGATGAAGACAAAACAATCCGGTGTTTTCGCTTCCATGACTGTATCCACTCTGATCCAGTAGGATTTGAGCAGAGCCGTGGCTACAGGGAACACCATGTCGAGATTACTTATTCATGCTCCTCAGAGTAATCCACCATTTCAATATTCTGGGTAAAAACAAGGAGACAGTGTGTGCGTGTGTGTGTATGTGTATGTAAGTGTGTGCGGGGGGGGGGGGGGGGGGGTTTGTTCCCGAAACCCCCCCCCCCCCCCCCCCCCCCCCCCCCCCCCCCCCCCCCCCCCCCCCACAAACAATTCAACAAACCAATTCAGAGGGTTCAGAATAAACCTCAACTGAAGCTGAAACGTGACAAACTGCGGTCAAACAGAAGTTAAAAATGGAGCTGGCGGGGAGCTAAAGGAAATAAACATTGCATTAATCTGCGGAGCAAGCGGAGATGGATGGAGATGCCAATGTGCTTTCTCTTCTGCAGCTGCAACACTTGTAATCCGCACTAGTGTTCATTTACTGCTCCGCAGATAGTCATTATTTATGCGGCACCATATGGCCGATTTAATCATTCAAACAGTGTGCCATAAATGATTTGATCATTTGCGCAGCGAGGAAAGAAACCTCTTAAGGCAAGTGATCAAAATATCGATATCTCACTTGTATACAAAAGCCTGATGGCATTTTATAGGGGGAACAAGACCCTGCCATCCCCACGAGCGGGTAAAGAAGGACTCCATTCCCATTCAGCTTGCATACTGGTGCTGTTCTGTTATGCATGAATTCAGTACATGCTGCTTATTCCCAACCTGTTGCCATCCCTATCTGTGTATGCTCCGCTCTGAAGTGGCTCTATCGAGGCTCTAGTGGGAAGATTACAGCACTCTCGCTTTCCAGGCCATCAAAACTGTGGCGTCAAATCTTGAGTTCTGTGTAAAAGCTCCATATGTCCAAAAGAAATGGGCTTCTCAGAAGCAGTTACACAATACAGTCAACCATGAAGTCATTCAGCACATTTGATTACTAGCCCTGGGAATCTGCTTATTATTTATAGTCCGAGAAACCAGTGGAGATATTTTCAAAGGTATTTTACAGTGTTCTATGAAGTATATAAAAATGCGGAGTAAGCCTTACAGACTTTAGTTTGGAACAGACTGGCTCAGGAGCATTGGGGTTGTCTTTCAGTTTTATTTGGAATAACAAAAGACTAAACAAAACCAAAAAACAAACCAAGAAACATCTGGAAATGCTGGGTTGGCAAACACAATACCAGAGGCAATACCAGATGCAAGAAGGAGCAGTGAGTCTTGTTTGCAGGATACAACAAGGTTAGCAAACTAAATACAGATCAATAAAAAAAGAACAATAAAAATCATTAGGAAAGACGGGAGTGACTATAAAAACGACTGTTGGCTAAAACTACCTCTGTGTTTAGAAGCATGAGAAAGACCTCAGTAAACAAGGATGGAGATTGTGTCCATGTTCAGTGTCTGTGTCTTTTGTAAAGCTGATGAAAAGATTCTTGGTTTGGATCACTGATTGGGATAGTGGTATACACACACACCCCAGAGATATTCACAAGTCATTTTTACCAAATCCAAGTCAAGTCTTTGTGCTCAAGTCCAAGTCATGTCTCAAGGCTTTGAGTGGCAATGTTTACAAACAGCGACTCTAAATGTGGGATTTTTGAGCTGTAATGTTGAGCTCTAAATGTTTAGAAAATATGGCGACACATCCGGCTTAGCAGGGACAATTGGCTGTTGCTTAGCAGGGGGCTGTCACGGTTCGGCCAGCGATCGCTTGGAGTCGCTGTTTTGTTTTTGGTTTATCTGCGTTTTGGGACTATTATTTTGAAGATTCATGTCTGGTTGTATTCATGTGTCTTGTGTTTGGGTTTTTCACCTGTCTTGTGTTTGTTCTTGATTACTGTGTGTATAAGTTTTGTATTTGTTTTGTATTGACCTCACTGTCTGTCCATCGCCTCATTTCACCTTATGTTCTTGTTCGTGTTTGTAGCGGCCCTTGAGCCAGGTTTTGTTTATGTTCTCGTTTTCACGTTCAATAAGGATGCCTGCATGCCTTGTTCCTGCTGCCCCCAAGATAAATCACGGACGCGGGTTCCACCCATCGTCCGTGACAGTGGCGGGACTTTGTGCTGTGATATGCCCTCACCAACATGGAGGATTTGCCTTAAATTATCTTAAATCTAAATGTTAAATGTGAAAAAGATATCTCTCACCGGGGCGAGGTGAGCGTTTTTGGGTCGTTGAAAGAGTGCGAGATATAAATAAATAATTCCATGAAATGAACATGGTTTATGAGTTATGACTCATGAGTCACAGCACCCGAGTCAAGTCTCGAGTCGTTGAGGGCGAGTCTAAAGTCAAGTCACAAGTCTTTGTTTGTACGACTTAAGTGCGACCCCATCTCTGACACACACACACACATGCATACATACACACACATGCATACATACACACACACACGCTTAGAAGGAAGAGAAGGAGGCATGAAACTGCTTATCTCTGCCCCCTGCTGGACATATTTGTATTTAGCTGTAAAAAAAGCTGCACCTATATTGAGTTTATCTTGTCCTTTCTGTTCCCTGAAAAGAGACATTTAAATGGTACATTCCACTGTGTTTTCTACATAATTTAAAGGTAATGAGGGAGGCAGAAGGTGGCTGTTTGTAAGAAAGTGGCCAGTAAGTGGCCTGGGAGTGGAATTCCATCATGGCCAGTCAGTATCTCAAATGCTTTATTTATCGAATTGAACATTACACCTTCCCAAAGTAGGGGAGACTGGGATGGTTGTAACATGTTGTTTCAACACTTTCAATTTCTCCAATTAACTTGTGATACACTGTGCACATGCTCAGTTTAAGCTTTATCGCACATAGGAAGAAGTAGCAGCCTGTGGCAGACATTGTGTGGCAATTTTAGAACAGAAAAACAAATTTTGAAGTAAGAAATGTCTTTTTTCATTTATTTTTGTGATGGCATTGCCTGATTTTGTAGTTAAACTCCTCAAACTTAAATGTCCATTATGTGTTATGTGAAGATATATTCCATGTTATATGTTATTGTTTAAGACATTAGTTGTGAGGTAAGATAGGTTATGGCTACAAGAGTCTGGGTTAGTTGTAACAACAAGAGTCACAGCACTCTGCACAGATTTTGTCAAGAGAGGAAGAAGTTAGAAGAGCAGAAGTTAGAAGACCCTCACTCGGTGAACCAGAGAAAGAATTGATGAGGGCTCCTGATGCATGTTATGGACTATGTTCTCATGAGATAAGCAGATAGGAATAGATAATGGATAAATGAGGAGAAAGTTAGCAATTCATCCATGCATTTTGTGAAACCGCTTAATCCTTACTAGGGTTGCGGGTTAGTAATTTATATTGGTGGCGATGTTGAATATAATGTATGGGGAAATACTGCATGTTTTTTTATGTGATTAAAATTACAGCTAAGAGAACTTGCAGTAAAATATGGGTGCAAACATAGACAAGGAGGAGAGTGGTTTTCAGCCCACACATAAACAAACCCAACTTTGTTCATTAGGAATGCTGAGGTCACAAGCCTTGCACAGGTCATGAGTTTTAATAAAAAACAATGTGGCGATGTTTTTCAGACAAATTGACTAAGTGATGAGGCACATCTTAACTGCAAATGACATTTGCAATGTTAATGAGACTGTCTAACCAACTGTGCCAACCCCAGACAGAGTGGCATTAAATAGGTTGAGGAAATGAAAGAGAAAGTGACCATTCTGTCATATCACATGTTCAGGAAATGCTATTGGCAGCGCAGTCCCTCCAGTGTTTGTGTTCACACACATACCTGATGCAGATCACTTTAAAAAATAATGTATCATTATCAAGTTTTGTTACATTTCACCTCAGCCCACGTTGCAACTTCTTTCCATGTATTTGAGACTAAACTATGCATTTTCTGTTTGAGGAGTAGAGATAACCAACCCGATCTCACGACTTTTTGTGCAGCCATCACAATATAGAATGTAATCAAAATACATGCTGCAATCACGCTTTAGGGCTTTTTTTCCTGGGGGACAACGCTTCACTTTTCCGTGCTAGGACAATGCTTCACTACCCTATGTATTTTAATGCGCTATACGTAACTTCGCCAGTATCTGTGCTAACTGGTGACTGTTAGAGTTAAGGTTAAGGTTAGGGTTAGAAACGTTCCCTGTCTTACGGCATTTCAACCTGTTTCAACCGCTTTGCGAACAAAAACGATAAGGAATAAACTCATTACTTCTCTCCTACTGTCCCTCAGTCACCAGTTACTGCACTTTAAAATACATAGGGCAGTGAAGCGTTGTCCTAGCAGCACCTGTGTGATCACAGCACATATTTTGATTACATTGTATATTGCAATGGTTGCACAAAAACTCATAAGACTGGGCTCAGGTAACAGCTACACCATTTAATAGTAGACACTTTTAACCAGTTTCTATCACAGTTTGACCACACAAGCTTTAAGGATCTCCTAGATACAGGCAGAAATGTAAAAAGGGTTACAACCATTCCCGGTCTCCCCTAAAGGTACATTTATGAATTCCTCTTGAAAGTAAGACTTTTCGTTGTTCATGGAAAAAGGAACCGCTTTCTGTCTGAAGGAGTACTCTGCCTATAGGTAAAGCACTGGAATTAGTGGAGAGAAGTAATTACAGAAGCTGAGCAGCTTTCATCTTCTCATCAGTAAGCTCAGCACTGGCACTTCTAGTGGCTCCTCACAACTCTCCACATGAGATATTTGTAGTGGAGATCAAAGCAATGAAATGGATCATATACGTTGAAGTGGCTCTGTGAAGCTTTTGAGAGCTCTTTTGGAGAATAATACCAAGACTGTATTTCATGGTTCGTTGTGGCAGGCATGACCAGCTCCTTGCCTTTAATTACAACGCAGGGGCTGTGGTTAATGTCAAGAATCAATACAGAATTATGTTGGGCATCCGGAGGGCATTTTGACTTCTCACAACCTTCAGTTTGGAAAGTAAACCAACAGGTCAGAAATTTACAAGAAAAAAAACTCCACTCCACAGATTTTCAACAGCCCTCCACAGGCCTGAGGCTGTGAGGGGTCAAAGAAAGTCAACACACCCTATAATCCATAACTCATTCGATCAACCTAAACCTTCTGTAAAAGTTATATATCCAGCAGTGTGTTAACAGTTCGACAGACGCTCTGCTGCTCGTGTTGCTGTAAAAGTCATGATTGTAGCTTTTTGTTAAGATATTTCTTATTAGGGAAAGACAAAGGCTGAGGGTATAATAAATTGGTACTGTTGCTTTGTTAAAACATTTCCATAGTTTTAGATTGTTAGTTAGATTGAGTTCTTTTTTATAATGAGTAATTAATAAAGATGTAGCCAGTTCTTTGGAAGTTGTATCCATGTTACTTGCAAGCACCACAGGATTAAAAAGCATTATACTGGCTTTGTGTCTTACTTCATCCTCTCGCACCCTGTCACACTCTGACTTCATATATAACGTGCTTTCTGTTTAGTTTGGATTCCATGTGCTTCCTAAAGAACTCCACCTTAATAATATTATTATAGTTCTTTGGCGGTTTTATGTTTAGTGCCTGTATTTTTTCCATTGTGTTCCTCCTCGTCCTCCTTACATCTGAGATTAGTAGCTGGTGGGGCAGCTGGTGGTTAGGGTAAAATGCAGAAATTTCGAATTTCGTGCTGTTCACACTGTGTGCTGTGGTGGGTTCGCATATAGAGTGGGTAGAATAATTGATCAAGAGGTCTTGGGTTCCAATCCTACCTTCTTAATACCACCACTGGGTTCCTGAGCAAGACCCTTAACCCTAAGTTGCTCCAGGGAGACTGTCCCCTGTAGTTAGGGAATGGAAGTCGCTTTGCATAAAAGCGTTTGATAAAATGCCCTAAATGTACTCATTCAAATGCAGAGAGTATATTTATTTGGCTGCTTTTAAGATAATGAAAAGGAAGCTTTCTGTGACTCCTCTGTCATTGAACAGTATTATTGTAATTCATTGAGTCACTTTCTGTATCATTCTCAAGCTCCGCCCAAGCACACCCAGGTGGGAATTGAAAACTCTAAATGAATTCAAAATATGTCCTAAGGGCTTGAGGCCCGAATTATTTAAGCTTAGCACCAAGTGACTTTTCTTCTTTGGGACGTCCCAGAAGTTGAGCTAAAGGTTATATGGGGTTTAATTTTTCATCAGCAGCAATTAAGCTCAAAACTTGAGAGTTGCAAAATGGGCCACGAAAAACAAACTAAATGTTAATCGTAAGGTCAAAAGAGGTGCGGGGCAGTTTCCAATACATAACTTTATATCTACACAGAGCAGGTAGGCAGTACAAAAACAGTTTTCAGTTTAAAACATGCTGTTCATTCTCCAGGCCATGCAGTCAATGTATTGAAGCTATTTATGTGATGTCATGAAAACCAACTCATTTACATATAAATTCATTTACATTTACATTTTCCCTTTCATAGCAGCTTAGTCTTATAACTTTGAAGTTATAAAGAGAGTTTCAGCCTGGACTTATCAAAGCACAGTCCAGAGCAGCCAGTCAACAGAGACACCGCAACAAAAACAGCCTGTTTAATATAAGGGTTAAAGCAAGGTTGGAAAGCTGTCGTTTTACAATGAAATAAAGTCGACCCTTTTTTGTGCTCACAGTTAAACCCGTGATCCATCTCATGTATTATTATTGCAATTCTCATGGATATAATATACATATACAGTAAATTAATAACTGGCACTAAATAAAAATGATCTGTCAAAGAATCTTCCAGTTGTGCTACAGTGAATGAAAGCAATTAACTGTTGACACTAATGAGTTCATTGATATTTATTGTGTTTTTTGATCCGTTTGTATGTTAATACGCTCATATTTCATTTCGGAAGCACTAAGTCACGCCCAACTATTCAGGGTTTCCAAGGTTTAACCCAGGAACTGGTTAAAACTCAATAATACATTCACCCCATCTCTCTCTTTCTCTCTCACTGTCTCTCTCTCTCTCTCTCTCTCTCTCTCTCTCTCTCTGTCTGTTT
>JBBPDB010015766.1:0-12687 GCA_037974465.1 Brachypetersius altus | reverse complement strand
TGAAGAACCTGGCATCGTGGTGCCAGGACAACCACCTCCAGCTGAACGTCTGTAAGACCAAGGAGCTGGTGGTGGACAGAAGGAGTCAGCAGCGAGTCTACAAACCCCTAAACATCAACGGAGCTCCAGTGGAGAGGGCCCTGTCCTTCAAATATCTCTTCAGAGAGTGATCCGAGCAGCAGAACGCTGCTGCAGGACTGTTCTCCCTTCCCTACAGGACATTTACAACCTTTTAGAAGGTTCCGCACCATCAGGGCAAAAACAGCGAGACTCAAGAGGAGCTTCTATCCTCAGGCCATTCGAGTCTAAAATCAGAACATGCCCCCCACGCCCCTCATAACATTACTATAACGGACTGAAACAGGACCCCCATACCATATTCAATGTCATATTTCATATCATATCTGATTTATTATTACATCACACACTGCCACACTACTGTTTACATTACTCTGGTCACTTTGTTCACTCTGTTTTATATTGCTGTGCTATAATGGCACAATGCACTTTAACATTCCATTTGCACAATGTATACATTGCTGCTACATTTATATAAATACATTTAAAAACCAATTTTCAGCCTACACATTTTCTCTTGTGCTTCTCCTTGTTTAAGTTCCTTACTTTAGATTTGTGTTTTAGAAAATTTCAGATTTATATTTTTAAAATTTAAGATGTACATTACTTACATTTATACTTATATCTACTTGTACTCATTATTTTATTTGTGTTTCATAAAATGTCCAGATTAAAAAAAAAATTAATTTACTTTTTGTTTATAATGTTTGCACAGTCAGAAAGGAGCGCTTCACGATACATTTCACTGTGTGTTGTACTGGTATGACTATGCAGGTGACAAATAAAGAATCTTGAAATCTTGTGTGACGCGCAAGGCGCCGGTAGCGGACCTGCCAATTCTGGTTTTTTATGGCAAATGTCAGTCGGGCTCCATGGTGCCAGGTAGTCAGCAAAGGGCCCGATAGAGAACATGTAAATATATACATATATGCCTCATGATAACCACTAGTCCTCATGGGGTAAATTATTAGCACCCCTGCATTACTTTGTGCAGCTTTCTCTTCATCATACCATACCTGTAGCTTGACTGAAAGATAAATCTGAGACCCCACCCCCAGGATCCTAGGTCCTCTCTTCCCAGAGTGGATTGGTCGCTAAACCATTTACATACGTTCTGAACCACTGTCCTGCTGGAAATCCACACATTCTGGCGGCTTTTGGTTTAAGAGGTCCATGTTGTCATGTATATTAATATGGTTCCCAGGCCACCTGGATGAAAAACAGCATATAAATGCCACAAAAGCCCGATTTTTTTGTCTCATCTCACCATGAGATCCGGTTCCACTCCTCGTTCCTGTAGCCTGTAGAAAAGTCTCCAGGGCCTGTTTGTGGTTAGATGAAAGAAAAGGCTTTCTGAGGTTTTCTAATGGAACACCTTCCAAGTAGCTTGTTCTAGAGGTGGCAGATTGTTGGTTAAGACTAAACAGATTATCTTCAAGTTCTGAAATATTCGTTTCGTTTTTGTTTGAATCTGTTAACTTTATTGACCTGAAAGGAAATTGCTTGTAAAGTGAACATTTGTCATATGTGAGCACACCAGTGTGAAACTCTTCTCTGTATTTAACCCCTTCACCAAATGAAGCAGTGGGCTGCCAGGAACACCGCACTAAGGGAGCGCTGTGTAGGGACTATACTTTGCTCAAGGATACCTTAGATGTGCCACTTGTGGTCCAGGGATTCAATCCCACAACCTGCCCCGGCACTAAACAACAAATAAAACAAGTAAATTACGGACTACCTCAGGCATAAAGACAATAAGCAACATGGCATGTACAGTCAGTCTATAAATTATCATGATAACTTAAAACTGGTTGAGTCAAAAGGCTTGCAGCAGTGGAAAGCATCACTAGACGGTCATCAAAACACTCACTGCTCATGGTTGGAATGACACCTAGTGGGCATAAAATGCATTTTTTTTTTACAGTAAGAAACATCTGGCCCTGCTGAATCAGGAAGTTGTGCAGGGTCTGTGTACTAGAAAAAACGAGAAAAACAGTCATTTGTTGAGCAAATGACTTTATTAATAAACTTCTCATATTTCTAAAAAGCACAACCATGGATGAAGCAGCAACCAGAGGGAGGATTCAACTGTGATGAAAGAATACGCAGACTTCCAACAGCATTTGTCACGACACATCTGAGGTCATTGCATTTATTTAATATTTCATATTTATAGTATCTGCCCATGTTCACATGCCCCGGTTCAAGAATTCACTAAATTTGTGAGCGAGACCAATTTTAATACTCTAAGCATGCACAACAGAAGAGGAAAGATCTACATTGAGATGGAAGTCAAAAATGTTTTTCAGAAAGCCCTTGCCATGTTTGGCAAGACGATTCAGATTTTATTACTATGCAATAACTGCTGCCAGAGAAACCTGTCACAATATTGAAGATACCAGAATAGATCAAGGCTGTGGAGGCCATTATATGCGTGAAGGATCTAGCGGCGGACTGTAGTCCAGCCGTCATCATCGGTCTCGTTCTTTGTGCGACGCGGGTTGTCTTTGTCTTTGTCAGAGCGCCAGGAACCTCTTTCCCCTTCACGCTCACGCTCACGAGGTCTAGCAGGAGCATCTCGATCATCTTTGCGATCATCTCGGCGCTCTTCTCCTCCACGGCGCCAAGACCCTCCTGAAATAAGGATGCACAAGAACCACATTACACTTTTGTTTTCACAAGTGCTTGGGTGTTGTCACTCAAAAAACTAAATTAAGAAGCACAACTTCTAAAAACAGAGCATAGTTTTTGAAGTAGTGAGAGAAAAATACGCTCGTTTTACCATCATCGTGATCTCTCTGGGTGCCTCTGTGGTCACGGTCATCCCTGCGGTCATCTCTGCGGTCATCCCTGCGGTCATCCCTGCGGTCATCCCTGCGGTCTCTCATGTCACGGCGGTCACGACGTTCATCTCTGTCAAAGTCCTCACGACGAGAGTCACGCCAGCTAGAGGACTCTTCGGTACCACCCCTTCTCCAGGCTGCTTCATCCCTGTGTGCACATAAACCGTATTTAAGACATTTTGTCCAGTACATGCATCTCACATTTCTGTATAACCATCACCAACAGTAGTTCATATGCATGTGGAAGCACAGGTAAAAAACCACAAGCTGCACTGTTACACACCATCCCATTAACAACCTTCTGAGTGAACAGAACATCTATTAGTACCTGGGTGGACGACGGTCTCTGTAACGCTCTCCATCATGGCGATCATCTCCGTCATGATCATCATCACCATGACCACCAGATTCACGGGGAGGACCCCAGCTGTCTTCACGAGCCTTCTCCCTCTCTCTCCACCCACCTACAGAAGATTGAGTTTCAGTGAGAAGAGCCCTCACTCATGAATGCAGCACTTAGCCAACCATTACTAGAAGTAAATTTTAGTCTAGGAAATCAAAAATGACAAAACCAAGTCACGGGTTACTGGCACCCTTGCAACTGGTACCATGTGCAACCTCCTATTGCCAACATTAACAGCGTGTCGCTATATTGCTTGGACTGGAAAAAACATCGCAAAAGTAATCCAAGACCAATTCGCAACGCAGAATCACACCAGAAACCAAAGGTCTTAAGGTCCATGTTTTTTTACCCATAACCCACAAAAATGTTTAAGCTGACCATGCAACAGCTTAAAAAAACATGAACACTTAAATTCTAGATTTATTTATATATAACTTGATGTACGTCCTCCTGTATGAAAATTACCCCATTCAAGAGAGAAGCTAAACTTTACATCCAAAAGAACTTGGCAAACGGCTAGAAACTTGAAATCAGGTCTGAATCAGAAACGTACTCTCTTGGACTTGGATTTCAGTGATCTTTGTTTTGTGTTTCCAACATTAAAATGGCTCTAAAAAAAAAAACAACACATCCTTATATGCCCTAAGACAACCTGTTCTTTACAAAAAAAAAATTAAGTGATTAATACCTGGTCTGCCCAAAGGCTTCCAAGGCTTGGCTTCATCATGGTGTGGGCCAGAATCATCCATACCCCTACTACCTCCTCTGTCATCATCACCTCCTCTCCTGGGACCCCAGTCATCATCAGCACCACGTCTAGGGCCTCTGGATTCATCCATGCCACGACGGGGGCCACGCTCATCATCAAAACCACGTCTAGAGCCACGGTCATCATCCATACCACGTCTTGGGCCATGATCGTCATCCAAGGCACGTCTTGGGCCACGGTCTTCGTCTCCTCTCCTGTGACTGCGTTCATCATCAAAGGCTCGTCTGGGTCCACGGTCGTCATCAAAGCCTCGTCTGGGTCCACGGTCGTCATCACCACCGCGTCGTGGACCTCGTTCATCATCAAAGCGACGAAGGCCTCGGTCATCAGAACCTCCACGACGGGGGTCATCAGAACCTCCACGACGGGGGCCATCACCACCTCTCCTGAAGGGCGGTTCACGATCTTCACGATCGTCACGATCGTCACGATCGTCACGATCTTCACGATCTTCACGATCTTGGTCATCACGGTTTTCCTGGCGCCACTCCCTGTTTTTTTTTTTTTAAATAAAATAGCAAGGAATAAAGAGATGACTGCAAAAATTGATACATCAATAATAAGGAAATAATTTTAAATAATTTTTAAAATAAATTCTGGACTGAAAATGTTTGAGTGACCAGTTAATTTCTGTAGGCACGTTTAGACACTTGATAAAAGCAACAGGTGATAAAAGTCATGTATAATACTATGATGTTTAACAAAAACAAGCCAAAAATTTTCCAACTGTTTTTCTGTTTACACACTTGTCAGCAACTGGGCGTCGCCAGTCTGAGTCTCCATCTGTACGCCTTCTCCAGCCACCCTCCTCTTTTTCACCCCAGTCCTAAAAAGAATGACAGTCAGTTATTTCACTAAAGAATTGTGGGAAAACAAACCAAAGGTACAACCAACACAAATAAGTGGGCAAAGGAATACTGCCAGATAATGACTAAAAGCACAACTTTGTGCTTAAGGTGTCAACATAGCTGATGCTGCTTCAGGTGTCACCAACAAGCTTCTTCTAAGTAATGGAACAATTTCACCCTGAACAGTGTGCGTATCTTTGTGCTTACTTTGCTCCCTTTCTCTTCTGGAACCTTCCTCTCCTCCTCTTTGCGCTTCTCACGCTCTTCGATTTCCTGCTGCCTGGCTCGCTGCTTCCTCTCCTGCTCTTCTAACTTGCGCAGGCGTTCCTGGTACTCACGCTCTTCCTCCTCCCTCTGCTCCTGCTCCAGCCGCTCACGCTCCTCACGCTCTGAAACACATGCAAAGAGTGAGCAAAGAGAGACAGCAGAATATGACAAGGTCAGCTTGTCTTAGAAAAACTCCCATAAAGTTTTTGACCTGCATTTTGAGGCGTTTTCCCAGCTGTAACACTTTTTTGCTAATTATTCCACTTGTGGGGGACACAGGTAGCTCAGTGGGTAGGATACTTGTCTCCAGACCAAGAGGTCATGGGTTTGAATCCTACCTTCAGCAAAACCACCACTGGGACCCTGAGCAAGACCCTTAACCCCAAGTTGCTCCAGGGAGAGACTGCCCCCTGTAGTTAGGGAATGGAAGTCGCTTTGGATAAAAGCATCTGATAAATGCAGTGAATGTAAATGTAAACGTAAGCTGCAAGAACTAGGGATAAACCTCAGTAACCAGTACTGGACTGGTCCTAAACTGGTCAGTTCTGTAATCTGGAGAGTCTCCTGTTCAGACGGTGCTGCTGTCGGTGTTGCAGTGTTAATACATTCTAACACAGCTGCGTTTTCAAACAGTCGATGCTGGATTGGATCAGTGGAGGGACGGAGCAGCGCTCTGCTCGTCACCAACACACATTTGTTGATCAGATTTGTAGTGAAACTCCTCCCTCAATATATATACAGTAATCCCCCAATTTCACGTGGATCAGTCGTGGTTTCACTGATTTTGGAACCTCCTGTCTGTGATGTCCGGGCCTCATGCGCCTAGCGGCAGTTACCAAGGCAATCAGACACCTGAACTGCTCTGCACCGCCCCAAACATAAACAACCAGCACGAGGGGGTGTGTCAGCTGTACTCAGAGGCGAGAGGTTTGAAATGAGCCAATCCAATAACATTATTTATTTCTCCTTGCTGCTGATTGGCCACCGCAGTCAAGAATTTCCCCCGGGAGCGTCTTGAGTGTTCTTGTGCTTTTCATTTTGTTCTTCTTAAAGCCCTGTATTTTTATTACTGTAAATTAAATTCATTCATTACTATATTTACCTACTTATACCAAAGAAAATGCATGTTCATTAATTACAGTATAGTCTGTACAAGGGTAACATCGGTATTTCAGACTCTAGCACTGCAGGAGTTCTGTGTAAACCGTACAGTAGGAATATGAGTTAATGTTTATATTAAGGCAAATGAGTTTCAAATGAAATGAAATAAGTGTTTGGGAGCATGTTTAGGGTTTACACCAAAACAATAGGCATTTTAGCCATTTTTAACCACATGACATGAACCCGGTTTTTCAGGACACAGTTTGGATCCTTATTTCTCCCAAAAAAATCACAATAAAATAACTGTAGCATGTTCTCATGTCTTTTCATGAGACGTCACACTAAATTATGGAGAGTAGATCAGTAAGAGCTTGGATAAGCATTAGTATCGATACACAGTATCGGTATCTGTACAGTCCTGACCTAATTCACAGTTCCATCAGTCACATAGACTTCCATTCATCTGACAAATGAGTCAATGTTGCTATGCAAGAAACGGGTTGAATGTGAATTATGGGTCAGTTATAATATTTTATACGTTATTTTTTAACATGAGTCTGCATATACTAGTAGGGTTGCAGGGATAAACCGGTTTGACTATTAACAGCGGTGTGAAACATTGCCGTTAATCCACCATTAAGACTTGCCCAATACCGCAAAAAAATCCGCCAGAACCAGAGACATATTATAGACACAAAACAATAGTGTGACCTGTTCGCATCGCCCCGGGTGTCGCAATACTTTAGTCCCGGCTTTTCTACGTGGCTTTTTTTAAGTGGGGCAACTTCACAGTTAGGGCTCGGTGACACCTTTCCAAGACCCCTCAGTAAGACTGATGTATGTAAAGGATCTCCTTTCTGATTGGCTTCCCTGTATTGCACTGCATTCAGAATTTTATGACATCACAAACAGGTGACATCTTTGCAGCGACCCCTCGTCTGCCTCTTTAAAAAGCAGACTTTTAACTGCATTTTTAAGTTAAACAGTGCAATGTATGTTCAAGTCATCAGGTAGGTCTGAGTTCATTTCTCTTGCTAAAAAAAAAGACATGTAAACTGAAAATATAAAAATGTGTAGTTCACCAAAGGAGCTGGATGTGTTTACAGAGCAAGTTTACTTGCATTTAATTACACATTCTCTGTTCCATGAGTGTGTTAAAATATAGCTTTAAATATAATCTGTTTGCCCAGAGATTAACCTTTTTGACTGTGGTTTATTCAGAAGGAAGCGGAGACCTTTGTCCGTGCAGCTTCCAGATTTTTACGGCCTTACAAACGGTTACAGAGAATACTTTTATTTTACAAATTCATTTTGAAAAGCAGCAATAAATAGCTTCTGAAGTTCAAAACTGTCACGGTTCGGTCAGTGGCCATTAGGGGCACTGCTTTTCTGTTCATGTTTTGGGGGGCTTTTATTTTGATATGTGTTCTGGGTTTTGCTTTTGTCACGTGTCCTTGTGTTTCACCTGTCCTGTGTTTTTCAGTGTTATTATAATGTTATGGGAAGCAGCAATGGCCTGTGTGTTCCCAGTAAACTGTGTTGGGGGCTGAAAGAGGGTGAAAGGAAAGTGAGGCTGTAAACTAGGAGGTCATGTTGATGAGTTCCAGACTGATACTGCTGAACAGTCTTCATGGAAAAATGTTTACGGATGAAAATCAATAGTTCAGGGACTCTAGTGAGGGTCTGTTTGGTCTGTTTTCATCATCCAGAGTTGGTCTAACCCTTAATCAAACAGGATTTCAATGGTAAAAAAAGAATGAAAGTGTTCATAATTAAACTCAAAACAAAAAGTAATTGCTTTATCAAATAAAATAATCGTGATATGAAGGTGTGTGACGCATAAATGATGCATAAATACATACAGCTAGAGTGAATACTGGGTGTTTTAAAGGGCCCATATCCTGGATTTTTCTTGCAATGCATTCTTTATCTCCAAGTTACATTTATAAAGTCTGTGTGGGCTTTTGTACCAAAAACAGTTGCAATCAATTTCAGCTTTCCAAGCCTTCTTTCACCATTAGACCTAAACAGACTGATATATGTCCTGTTTTCCATGATATAGGCCCTTTAATGAGGCCCTTTAATGAACAGAGTTCATTCAAACGCTTAGAAAACTGTTTGTAGCTTAGATAGCAGTCACGTGGATAAAAGCAGATGTTGATTTAAGTTCAGCTTTATTCTGTAAATTCTGTATACGTCCCGTATAATGACTTTTTTTATTGTGTGCATTAGAGTAAATACTATAAAAGATGGCTGCATACGTTCTGCGTGACTTTCCAGTCCTGGTTTAATAAATGTCCAAGATATGAACCCTCCGTGTCATTCCAGTCTTCCACGGGGGTGTAATATCCACAGATTTTACTCAAGAAACCACTTTAACTGTGGAAACAGCAGCCCGGTGTGTAATTACAGCAGCTCTACCAGCAGAGGGCGCCAAATCCTCGCCAGTAGTTCTCAGTGGCTCAGGCCTTTCCATACACTTCAACCTTTCTGTGTAGACAGTAAAACACCAAGACGACTCTAGGCGTGTTTCTGCTGAACACCAGACCTGATCGAAAGATTAAAGTGGATGCAGAAGATTTAACGCGACCTCGTGTGTTATTAGTCATTTCCTGGAAGTACTATAACATTAAAACAACGTAAACGCAAGAAGATCTCTGAACTTCGAACGTGCACGAACCAACAGATAATCCAAGTCAGATAATAAAACCCCACCTAAACCGAACTGAAGCGAAACCACAGTTAAGCTGCTTCTTTGGTTTTCTTCTTCGGTTTTGAAGCGCCACACACACGTGTGCTGGTATTACTGCATTTGTGAGATCTTGTGTGTTTACATTTCATTGACTTCACTGTACATCAGTATCCCAGTATCACACCCAAACCTAAACAGACCCCTAACCTTAGCAACCAAAAAATCGCTAGATTTCCCTTTAAACAGCCTGTTTCCAGTATTCTATCAGTTTGATATCTGATGTGAAATAGATTTTCAGAACCGGGAGACGGAAAAGGGGCGTGGTTATCTTTTTTCATTTTAGAGCTGGTGGCGGTCTGGTGTTTATGGAGGTGCTCCTACGACCAGAAGGTTGTGAGTTTGAATCCCAGGAGTGCCAATGACACCACCAAGGTACCCTTGAGCAAGATACCGCCCCCCACACAGACACCCCCCCCCCATGTTTCACTCGGTTAATGAGTTAAATGGGTGAAACTGTTCGCACTGTGTGTTGTGGTGTCACTACTAGGAGCCACTTTATTTTTGTTGTTGTAACTTTACTTCGCAGGGTGTGAGAGGAGGAGAAAGTGGTGTCGCTTTACCGGAGGATGTCAGAGGATGTTGTTACGTTAAAGGGAGTGAAAGGGTTAAATGGTGTTGTTACACTGTTTCTCCACTAGAGGTCCCGGTTCCCTGTGCTGCTGAGCTCTGCCCCTGGCGTTCCAGTGCGTGTGTGTTCTCTGATCAGCCCGGAGAACCAGAGCGCGGCGGTGGCAGAACCTCTCGGTCCCGGACAGCACAGGCGGCTCGGCGTCCCGAACCATCCCGGCGTCCCAGGTCACCCAGTGGCGCTTTTGTACTGGGACCAGAGCCTCCAGCGGAGGACAGCTGGAGCAGAAGATCCGGAGCACGGATCCAGCGGGAGAGGAGAGGAGAACAGGAGGACAGGAGAGAGGAGAGAGGAGAGAAAGAGGGGACAGAAGACAAGGAGAGGACCGGAGAGGAGCAGCCGGAGAGCATGTCTCCCCCGCCCGGGAGGCCCTAGTCGAGGTAGGGGAGATGCCTTCAGTCCAGAGCTCCGCCAGAACCTGAATGGTTGAGCTCTTCTGAAGCCCAGATTTGGTGCCGTAGTCAGGATTCGGAATGTGAAATGAAACCCAGCGGTTCAGTCCAGATCTCCACCAGAACCTGCCTCTGTGCTGGACAGTCCGCTGCGTCTGATTTCTCCTCCTGAATACTGAACATTTCAGCATTTGCATACTGGCATTCAGTTCTGCGTCGTGTTAGCAGTCAGACCTCCAGCAATCGCTCAGGTTTGTGCTCAGAACGGACAGAAAAATGCGGGTTTTTTTTACTGTAGAGAGGCTGAAGCACCTCTGCTGGTCAGTGACCTCACCATGCAGACTGGCTCTCCTGCATGGGTCACCATGTAAACACCTCAGTACCAGGACCAGAGGACTTCACTGATCCTGAAGGAAACTGCTCATGACTGCAAAACACACACGAAATATAAACTTTTAAAATATAAACCAAAATCTCTGACACAGACACACTGGGTCTCAATAGAACCATATAGAACATAAAGTCTAAATAAACCTGAACCTCAAACACTGGGTATAAATACTCAGTACTGAATCACTAATAGTGGCTGGGAGTCGTTGTGGAGATCAGTTGTTTTTAAGTAATATTGACATAGTGATATTCAAATGGTAAGTGCAAGGTTTTCCCTGGAAAAGGGCCTGAACTCTGTCCTGAGGTCAGACCTGCGCGTTCCCTCTAAACCTGCACTGGTTTAAAGGAGGAGAGGGAAGGATGTCCTGCTCTCCTGACGTCAGGAGCGCGTTCTCTGCACTTGTTTTCTCGCCTGTTGTTCCGAACCCGTTGGACAGGTTACAGAAGGACGCCGTGGAAGACACGCCCGCCTCTCCTGCCCCGACTCTGAGGCCAGGCCTTCGGCTTCTCAGGGGCAGAGGCTCGTACTTTGGGCCTTGTTTTGTTTTTATGGCAGCACTTCTTCGTTCGTATGCGACTGGTGATGTTTTTTTCAGAAATGCAGCCGTGGACGGCAGAAACCTGCTCACACTGCTAGTGTGGTTCGTCCAGGTAGTTTTACAGCAGGAGCTCAGTAAGGGAAGGCCGTGTGGGTCGCGGTGGCGCTGTTGGCTGTAGGCGCTAACGTTGAGCTGGTGCCACTTTGGGCTTTGGTGAATCATTTCCTGTGGTTTTTGTTATTTTGTATTTAGCATTTTTTATTCTTTTGCACTCCACCAAGTTCCTTATTCTTGCAAGCTGTGGTCCGTTCAGCTGGGGTGCTTATCTTAGCACTTTTGCTGATCCAGCCCGCCTCCATCATGCACACATGCAACTAGAGCCCGGCCGATAAAGGATTTTGAAGGCCGATACCGATACAAATATTTGTTGGTTTTAAAATACGATATTCTGATATATCTGCCGATATATATATATATATATTTTATTTGTTTTCAGAAACGCGCAACAAAACATTAACAGATTTACCTAACATTAGTTATTGAACACACTTCACCGATGATCTCACTCGCGGATAACTGATGTTGTGTTGAGTGTTGCCAAAAGGGACGGTGTAGAGTGCCCTCTGGTGGACAAACTATACAACGGCAACACTCATGACATGGTTGAAGGGTATTTTGTCCGTTTTTATTTTATTTTTGAAATATTCATTTATCGGCCATTATAAATGCCGAAACCGATAGTTTGGAAAATGCCATAATATCGGCCTGCCGATAAATTGGTCGGGCTCTAATTACTACTTGTAACATATCACAATGCATTTGACACGGTCTAGAGCTTGGACTGGAATTAAACCGCCAGTTTCCAGCCAGTTGTTTTTGGGCCCACAGAAGCATCTAGTCAGTCGTTAACAGCATAAAAACCATGTGAATGCCTTATCCTGAAACATTTTCTTCTTTGAGAGAGGGAGGGCGTAGCCCCACTAGCTCATTTATAACAGCCACCCAATTCACTGGATGGCTCAACATTCTTGGAGGAGAACGCTAACTGCCAGTTTTGCCACGTCAGCTCACAGACGCCTGTGGCTAGCATCACGCTCAGTGATGGGGAGAGGGAGGAATAATTCTGATAAAGTATACATTTATAAGTTTCTGTGTTTTCCTGCTGTTTCACACGGACAGGAGCTGGCAGAAAAATGGAAGAATGCAACATGATAAAATGTAAATAAAGTAGGCAGTAGTTGCCAAGCAACATAATGATCAAAGATGAGCTAATGTGTGTATTTAACAAGCATTGTTGAATGATTTTACCAAATTCTAGAGACTGAATCTGAATAACAAGCATACAGAAAGTCAAGAAAAGGTTATTTGGTTATTAAAGTAGTGCACGTGTTTGTGTTTGGAGTGTTACCGGATTGAATGTAGAGAAAAAGCTTTATCGGATATCACACCCTGCAAAGCTGTTCACAGACTATATTGAAAGTCAAGTCTACCACTATGGAGAGCTAGAACCATAGAGAGTGTGTAGGCCTGCTCCTTGCATCATAATCTACGTAGTTGATTGTTAGTGTATTTAGTGTATACTTGCTGGTTATGTTATGAACTAGGGCTGGGCGATTAATCGAAAAGTAATCGAAATCGACATTCAGAACCTATAATCGATCACATTTTTCCAGGTCG
>JBBPDB010015755.1:0-12687 GCA_037974465.1 Brachypetersius altus | reverse complement strand
TGGAAGGGGGGGGGGATACGAACAGATCCTGGAATAGGGTAGAATATTAAAGCTGTGGGTGAAGATCAGTAGAGGAAGGGTTTGGAGAGCTGCTGAAAACACCAAGGCCGGCCTACACACACACACGGCCCAGTCCTGTCAACCAACAACAATATCATCCAGTCCTGATCCCCAATCAGCATCCACCGCGTTCTCCCCTTCCGCCGTTGCCTCTCGGCTCGGGTTCTCGCTCGGGTTCTCCGTTCCCACGGCGCGTTATCTAGAACCTTTCCCGTCGAGGATCCATGCTCGGTTCCCCCCAAAAACGACGTCCGTAGCCACCCATGAAGAACTCCCTTGTAGCCTTACGTATATTCTATAATTATTTTTTTTATTATTTATTATTAATATAAGAGAAGAAAAAAGGGGCGGCTATTTAAAAAAAATTAAAAAAATAAATATTTCCACCAAAATGACGGCATTCCGCCTCTTGCCTTGGCCCACATCAACCCTTCAGGAATCAAAAAACAATAATCATGATAAAAAATAAAAATAAAGAATAAATACAAAAATCTCGTGGTTTCTTCTCTCCTCTCGTTTCCAAGCTGATCGCTGGCCCAAAAAATCAGGAAAAAGGCCCCTTTTCTCCTTGTCTCCCTCTCCTCTCTGGCTGTGTGCGTCTTTGAGGGTAAAAATAAAATATATATTTATATATAGGGATATATATAAATATGTAGGTTCTCCAAGAAATTGGTTCTATTTACCGGTTCTGGGAGAGAGAGAGCTCGGTCCGGCTGCTGTCAGGCTGCTCTTTTGTGCCCCCCTCCCTCCCCTTTTTTGAAATCGGGCATGTGCATTTAGGTTAGATCCAATAATAATAATAATGATTATTATTATTATAAATAATAATTTTTAAAAAAATCCTCCTCGAAACGGGTGCGACCCGAGATCCTCCGGCCCCTTTCGTTTTCTTTTTTCTTTTTTTCTCTCTCTCTCTCCCTCTCTCTCTCTCTCTCTCTCTCTCTCTCTCTCTCCTGATAGCGTTCAGGAGATGGGTGGGGCAAACCGCTCTCATTGAAGCCCGGGGTCACGTGACTGACAGAAAAAAAACGTCAGCAACAAAGTGACGAATCTGCCGAAACGAGTAAATCCGAAGGCTACGTTTAGCTTCTCCCCTCTCTGGTAAACACAGCTTTAGCTTTAGCTTCTATCTGGCGTTTGTTTATTGTGAAATGAGGACAGAAGGTACGACTTTATAATGGCAAAAATATTAACTCTCGGGTTTAATGGCAAACGAGTTTTTTTTTTTTAAAGAGGGGCACCTCTCTGGTAAACATAGCTTAGCTTCTCTGGTAAATGTACCTTACTTTAGCTTCTCGCTCCGAAATTTCACCGTTCCACCTTAAAAGGCGCGGCCGGCTCCATTCTGCTGTTCCTTTTAAGGTGGAACGGTGAAATTCAGGAGCGAGAAGCTAAATCTATGCTATGTTTATCAGAGAAGTGTCACACCTTTTTAAAAACAATTTTTACTTTTAAACCTGGTAGTTACTAATATTATAAAGACAGACCTTCTTTATTTTACATAAAAAAACTCACTGATTGCAAGTTTAGTCATTGCTTCTAAGAGAAATACAAGAAAAATAAAGTAGCATTAAGCTAAGCTTTACCTATAAACCTGAGTTACTATTATTATTGTTGTTGTTATTATAAAGTCAGACCTTTATTTCACAGTAAAAAAGCTCACTGACTGCAAGTGTACTCTCTAAGAGTATTACAAGAAAAATAAAGTAGCATGACGCTAAGCTTTGTTTACTGTAGCAGTGTCTCTCATTTTAGCTATAAAGTTATGAACTCAGTCCTTTATTTAACAATAAACAACCTGCTAACAAGTTAAAATCAGTACTTTAAGAAAACTTTAAGTTATACTATATATGTTATACTATACAAACAAATCATTTGCAAAGAAAACATCTTCTTTCTCCCATTTAAAATGGGAGCCAATTTGTCAACACAATCAATATAAATGTTGTATATTTGCAGTAAGCTGGAGAGTAGGATTTGCAAGAGATACAAAGCTGATGATCTGAAGCTTAAAGAGTGTGTGTGTGTGTGTGTGTGTGTTGGGCCCGCTGTGCAAAACACAAACACTTTCTGTAGGTCGTGTATGGTGACTATCTGGTGATTACCTTTCATCCTCATCGATAAGATCGATAAGTATTTTGTAATTGGGGCTCAAAAATAAAACCAATGCATATTTATAAGTTATATATATACATTTTAACATAATATATTTTAAATCATGAATATGACAACCATTCCAGTCCAGTGTCTGTTAAATTCCTACACAAGCACCTCATTCTGCTTTATAAGGTACTGATTAGTGATCACCTGAATCACATCTTATTTGATGAGTAAAAGTATAAAAACACTGCTGTAATCGACACTCAGGCTCTCACAGTGAGAGCAGCTGGATGGTAAAACCCTACTAGAAGTTCCTCGAAGGTAATTATTGTCATTTTGTTTAAGAGTGAACGAGAGATTTGTTTTCTTTGAATTATTCAAGTTCTATAAACATTGCATAATTTCTTGATGTTTTGTCATTTCATTAAGTATTTTAGAACAATATTTTTATATGGAAATTAGGAAAAATATTGTTAGCAGTTCTTAAAGTCAAAGTCAAAGCTCTTCAGTTCAATACTTAAAGATATAAGATAAAAACTGAACATTTCTGCAGTAATATCTTTGTGTTTAAAATTACATGAAGGAAAACTGTATTGTCGTATTCTCTGCACTGACAATGTCATCATCTCAACTAAAGAAATATGAAAATCTGTGGAATTCCTCTTTAAAGCAACACACTTTCTATGCAAATCTTTTCTTTTCTTTTTTCGTTGTACTTATTCCTTCCATTCACCGGTCACATCATTCCCCTGTGACACAGATCTTAATCACTGGTTAGCTTTTACTATGGTGTCGTCTTCTTTACTGTTTAGTAACTGTGTATACCGCTACACTCAGATCATAATAAAATACTGTAGAGAATGTGAATATAGCCTTGTTTTCCTCACAGTTAGTGGCTTTTAGGTTCAGTTCAGTAAAAAAAAACTTAAATGAACACACAGCTATTCAAATTAATTTGCATAGATTTGCCAGTTCTGTCTAAAACAGTTCAACTTAATTTATCTGAACCAAAACATTAAAGTCCACTACAGCAGGCCTGCAGAATCTCATCTGATCATTTCATTACATTACATTTTTCTTAACTACTCGACTCAATAGTTTAGCAAATAAAAACCAATACCAGTACAATAAAAAGCAGATTCACATTAACTTTGCACTAGATGGCTTTGTAAAGGTATTTTTACTGTTTTACTGGCATTTTACTGCAGCGCTTATCTTGTATTGATATTCAACACTTTATTTTTAGACATTGCACACTGATACATAAACTTTAAAATTAGGACTGCATCTATCTTGAGTGTTTCGGAGCAAGATAACACAAAACCTCGTCTCAATTTAGTTTTCTGAGTTTTTTCCACATAATTTAAAAAATCCAGCTGTTGTTTAAAAAATTTGAATCATGAAGTCACCAATAGAAATGGTGTAGAATGATGCTAAAACTAATATGTAGGCCTAGGTGTTTTGACATACACCTTTCTCCTGCACAGTTACTTATTTGTAACAACACCCGCAATTAAGCACAGTAAACCAACATTGTCTTATTTGATACATAAAAAATGTTGTGAAATGTTGGTCTAAAACATTTTTAATTATTAATATTTTCCTTAAATCGTGATCTGCCAATACTAATATGATTTCAATATAATCGATTCCAATTATTTAGTGATCAATGGAGATTTCTCTATTTCTGACAGTAATATTCAGCATAAGGTTCAGTTCTATATGCTACAAATCCCAGCTGTGGAAACACTGGTACTAATTATTGGATACAGATCTGTAGACTGCTAAAAAAAAAACTACTATTGTATTTATTATTAGTAGTAGTAGTTTTATTTTTTAATGTACTATATGTTTATGTATTTTAAAATATTTTATGTGATGTCCTTCATCTGGAAAAAAGTCTGTAATAAAGGTTCATTCATTCATTAAAGATGACACAAGAACACATTTACAAATGTAGAATTTGACTAATAAAGATAGACTTTTTGAATGTATTATTAAATAAACAATGATCAGGGTCAGTTAGTGTAACAGTACTACGGTAAAGGAAATATAATCAGGACACGAGTCACAGTCTTTTATATAGATCATGACTGCACAGACATCAATACACACACACGCACACGATAAACACACACACAACATACACACAAACTCGGACACACACACAGACCCACACACAATTTTCCAGGTTGGTTGCCTCATGTATGACATTAGGGATTTCGGTTAAGCACTGATTTCTTTTCTAAACTAATACAATTCTAAACAAAAATTGTTTGTTTCCAGAATCCTGGTCTGACCTTACTGCAGTTCAGTCCACTGCTGAGAGGTGGCAGTGTTTCTTTAACATGTGTTTCGGGGGCTAACCAGACACTCAGGTCTTTAGGCCGGACACTGGAGCCAGTGTTTCCTAAACCGAGTACCTGATCCAGTTTAGCTGGACTGTAATCTTCAAATGATATTACATGATCTTATGGAAATACGGCCAGGTCTAAATTGGGGTCTAATGCACTAATCATTGCACAAGTGTGATGAAAAAAGTATCATCTCTAATGTCCATATTCAATTTAAAAACGTCCACAAATATATTGCAATAAATTAAAAAGTGATTGTGACTTTAAACATTAAAAGACAGTGCCCTAAGCAGGGCCAAGGAGAAGTCAATTTCCTGCTTAAATAAAACATTAAAATGATGTTGTTTTAAATATATAGATGTTTCACTCACTACAGACTAGTTCTAATGTTGAAGCTAATAAAATAGTTATCTGCAAAAGTTTTAAGTATTATATAAAAAGTTTTGAAGCGAAAATATATACCTATTGTGTACCGGTAACTTAAATATGCCATTTTTAGCTCGTTTCAGTGCATAATTGCAGAATTTGATACCTGTGTGAGGACATATTTTAGTTTTCCAGCTTGGTCGGAGGCTTCTATTTATTAGAGTTTTTTTGGCAGTAGAAAGGTCGGATAGAAATTAATGTTTTCTTACTGATTTATGTCATTTATATTATATATTACACAGTACTGTGCAAAGGTCTCGTGCACCTATACAACTTGATTCAAGCCGGCGTGTGATAAATACTAGCAAAGTGAACATTAAAAAAATACAAACAAATGCGAAAGCAGCGAAAAGTATCAAGATTTGGTTCCAAAATTCCACAAGCTCCAGACGAGAAGCGGTGCCTTTTTTGGCTATAAACTTAGGAACAGGAGTGTGATTGCTGACGCAATTGCAGATGCAATCACAATAATAAAACTCCTACATCATGCAGGTATGATGAACTGCAGCCTATCGTTAGACAGTAAAAGAGTAACAGATTTTTTACAAACAACCCAGGACCCTCAAATGGTCTGAAATCCAGCAACATTAGTACTGTAACCTCCAGTTACCACACACCCCACCCATTTCATCTAACTTTTATGACTGATTAGTCATAAAAGTCCCAGTAGCACTTCCACCAATATCTACCTGTCATAAAAACACGATAACCCGTAACATATCAGCGCAGAAGCTCTTATTCAGAACACACAGTCAGGGTAAACACATGCTTAGCAGCTTTTGAACTACTTAAATAAAGTATTCTTTCATTTTATTATTAAATCATGAACTATGGAGTACTGTAGAGCCTTTATTTAGCTCACCACAAGCTTTATTAGTTTAGACAGTTCAAATCTACTTGCACATTTTACAAACAGCATTAGCAGGAGCATTTTTTCCATTACGGGCACTGCCCTACTGGTTACTGTGAGCAAAAAAAGAAGGAATGGCCAACAAAAAAATGATTAAAAAAACTTTTTTGGCCCTCTGTGGATTCCCAACTCAGATTCAGTGCTGCTTTGCATTGTACATTCAACCAGAAAAATACAGTGCGATTGCAAGTCAAAATTAATAGTACATTATAATAACATTTTTTTTAAATGCTCCAGATACCAAGCTTAATAAACATGGGCAATAGTGATGCGAGGGTTGACTCGTCAGCTTATAAGCTTTTTATTAGACTCCGTTTTCTCCCCAATTTAGTCATCTATAGTCCCACCCACTACATACTGTGGGAGTATTTTTAGAATTTGTTTAGTAACAGGCAGCTCCAAGTAAACTACGCACCCCTTCCACCATAATTTGTGTGATAAAGTCAAAGCCTTCTACATGCACATCTTAAATGTGTTTAAATTAGGTGTGGTGGAAAAAAATGCCCTGTGAGGAAAAGCCACTGTGGTTGCCCTGCTACAATTGTAGAGCTGTGGTGATCTCTGCAGGCTGACTTTTAGTTTACAGAATCGATCCTGTTTCTGAAACAGAATCACACTGAAATATGAACTACTTTGTAGTCCTGGCAATGCTGACCATCCAGTAGCCAAAACAAGAAAAAAAAAGTTACCAAGGGGTCTCGAGAGGTGCAAATGTCTAAGCATTGTCATCGAAAGACTATGACTTTGATTCCCAGTGGTGCCACAACCACAGATGGCCAGGACTCCAAAGGCACTTTTCCACAGGTCTACGGGAACCATGCTGTATCTACGGAAGTTGCAGCCCAATTTGATTTTCCTGTGTATCTCAGTCTGGTGACTGAGTTTCTGAGTAAATTCTCTCCAGTTTTTAGCTGGTCATCCCAAAACCGCGTCCATGGAGTCGAACCGGTGAAAAGTTTTTCTGTCAGAGCTGCTTTTGTTATTGTGGTCTTTTATTATTGATAGTTTTTTTAAAAAAAATTTTTACTTTTTCTCTGCGTTCTTTAGCCGTGTGATAAAAACGAACCCAGAGAACTTGTTAACGAGGATCTCCTTCACATGTCTCACAGGGTTAAAGTTTTTTAAGTCGTAGAAAACTGACACAAAAATGTATACGCAGCCTAAACAGATGTTTTGCTTGTACTAAAAACGATGGCCTTTTTCCATGTTGTGATGACATTTCGACCAATCAGAAAGCAGTGATGCAGTTGGCGCAGCTGCGACCCACTTTTAGCCCTGCCGTCGAGCAGCTCAGGTACACGTTACTTTACGCCTAATGGAAAAACATTCGAAGTACAGCATGGTTCCTTGCGCCACTAGAAAAGCATCGAGAGAGGGCACATGATGCTGCACATGTTACCGACCATTTAAATCGATGCATGGGTTGGCTTCACGTGACTCAAGTGTTGGTGGTATTATATGATGGAGGAGTTCCTGGAACTCCTAGAACACAAGAACATGACTTTCCCTATTTTAGACACAATTAGAACACCAGACAACAGGAGAAACGCTGGTTGTTGGATGAATCAAACAAACATCTAAAATCTGTACTCTAGGAGACATTGGAACCTGGGAATATTCTCAGAGAAATCTAAGTGTGGAGTCTGTTAGCTTCAATCCCTGCTAGCGTCTCAACCTACAACAGTCAAACCTTTAACTGAGCATGCCTATGAGGCAGAGTGTCACATTATGTAAAGCAGAGAAGAAAAGAAAGCCATGTTCTTGTGTTCTAGGACACAGAGAGTTCCAGGAACTGGGAGTCGCCTGCTTTACTTTGAGGGAGAGTTTGATGCATTCAGGGCTGCTCTTCAGGACATGGGTTAACATCGTGTGTTCTAAAAAAACACCATTAGTTTGGATTTTCCATTCCATTCAGATTTAGATGCTGTTTAAAGTCTTTCCTGTGTCATTATTTCAAATAATCAAAACTGTAACGATACAAAAAAATACCTCAAAAGCTTTTAATGCCATCCTGTGTAAATCATTACCAGCCAACTCTGCTACAAAATGACATAACCATACATTAAACATGTTATGGCAAATATCACATGCTGTTATGACAGACTGTTAGTTTATAAAACAGCTTCATTAACATTACCAGTAATTGTATTGACTGATACTACACTATCTGACGTCAGGATCCAACTATTATGTTAGACTTTTTATACCAACCCATCATAAATTCCAAGTATTATTCTTTTTCATAAAAGAGTATAATTTCTCAGCTTTTAGCTGCAATTTTTGCATAACAATTAGTGCCATTTTTTGCAGTCTGAGAAGGTGACACGGATGCCTAAGCTAATCCATTTATGTATTTATTTAAATCACAAAGTAACAATCATCCTGCACTTTAAAACTCATTGCCGATTAAATGGGGTGTGGTTTTCAACTTAAAAAAAGACTTCCAAATAATAAAAACATTACCAACGTAAGTAGTTATGTATGTGTGCTACCAGTAAGAATAACATGAGATATTAATGGACATGATTTACCATAACACCTAATGACAGCACATGGCATTCAATAAAGGAAATTGTGTCCCCTGTTATGGTTATTAATCAGTTGATAGGAAATAAAAGGAGGGTAGATGTGCAGCTGTGTTCTGTGACGAACAGCTTTTTCATAAGTGCCAAGATTCACATATGAACAACAGCATTTAACGATGCCTTCCAGCTGATTGGATGAAACCATGTCGCTGTTAAAGAGGCTCTTTAAGTTTTAAACACTAATGTGGAAATTAGGCTAATTTTAAATGCTGTGTACTTTTATGCTCGTAGCTGCTGGGTACGCCAACAGAGAGGCTCGGGAATAGAGACGGCGATGTCAAAGAAACAGGAATGTAAACTAAACTAAATCACAAATATCTCGCTGTTGACAAAAATGAAACATTAAACTCCCTCTCAAACACACACACGAACACACACACACACACACACACGTTACACAAGCCACCCACTGCAGCTGTACACATTTGTTTGTTCCTCTCGTGTGTGTGTGTGTGTGTGTGTGTGTGTGTGTGTGTGTGTGTGTGTGTGTTTCATCTGTTTTTAAACTGTGTGCGCGCATGACTTGAGTATTTTGGTCACAAAACTTCAACAGTTTCCTGGTGTGTGTGTGTGTGTGTGTGTTTGCCTGCTCTCTTTCTTGTGTAACTTGTTAATAAAAAGAGGGACAGCTCTCATAAAGGTAGAAAGGGATAAGGAGCCATGTGTGATTCTGCTATATCAGTCATCGCTGCCCCGAGTCGGGTGGTGATTAAAAAAGAAGTCGTCATTTTTTCAAAAAAAAATGTTCAGAGTTTTGGAAACTCCACAGCAAAACCCCACACACATGATTTCATCTTCTCTGTCAATAAAAAGAACTTCTATAGAATGTGTGTGTGAGATATGGGTTCATGATGACTCCACTGACTGAACCGCTGGAATCATTCATTAAAATTTTGAATGGACTAGCTGTCTTTTGTGTGATTGGGGGCCAAATGTCCATATGAGTGGAGAATGTACCTTTATGCAAACACACAATATATAATGTAGCCCCGTCCATGAATCAGCCAGGTTTAAAGAGGGGCAGTGAAATGACGGAGTCATTACCAAGCTCTACCGAAAAATCAAAGTTCTGTGATGAAGACAGAGAGGTGTTGATGATACAGGTTCTTCCAACAAAACATTCAAAACGCATGTAATTCCACTCAGACTTAGATTGTGCAAATCCATAACACAGATTGCAGGCCAATTACATCCATATCATACTTTATTCGGCACTGTGACTTCTCACACATGTAAATCAGACCCTTCTTTAAGGTCCATTAAGACCCTTCTTATGGTCAGCATTCCTTCCTCTCTGTTTGAAGCTCATGTCTCCGCCTAGATGCTGTCTGCTAATGTCACCACCATTATTTTGAGAATCAACTGACATTTTGCTCTCTTTGAGCATGAGTGAGAGAAGCCAAAGACATCACTCATAAACTGCATATCTAACCTAGTGTACCACTTTCATACATGAAATGCAGGCAAAGCCCGTGCAGTTTGCACTTGAAACGGATAAGAAAGGTAAGAGAGAAGCCAATAGTCACATAAAAAGATTTGCAGGACAACCTGAAAGCAGCAGGGACAGCAGTTACACCCCATACAAAACTCCTTTGCGAAGAAAAATGTAAAAGTTGCATGTAAACAATCTCTAGTCGGACAATGCGAAAATGCAACATTCTGGCAAGAATACAGCTTGGAGAAAGAAGTGTTCGTTTCACATAGTGAAGTATAAAGATGGAAGCATAATGCAGTGGGCTGTTTCTCTGCAAACATAACTGGAGCATTTAACATTATTTACAGCAACATGAATGGATCAGCGTACCAAAAGATGTGAGAGAATTTACTCTCAATTAAAATACAGAGAAGAAGATGAATGAAAGACACCAAACATACACTCAAAATAACTCAAGACTGGCCTCTTAAAAGAGGTTCTTGTTTGGTACAGCCAATCTCCTGACTTGGGTCGCATTGTACATTTATGGATGATTTTGAAATTGGAAGTCTATTAGAGGGTCTCTCGTAACCTTGGAGAACTGAAGATGGTTTGTCGAGAGGGGTGGGACAAAACTGATCTACAACGCGGTAAAAATGACTGTCCATGGCCAGCTTGCTTCCATTTGAAACTCATATTTTTGAGTATTTTTAAAGATCCATTTCTCTCAAAGAAAGTGTGAAAGTAGGGAAACACAATCACTTTTTTAAATAGTCTGTTTAATCATATGTGAATTACTAAACAAGTAATCAATTAGCCTAAACACAGCCTGTAAATGTGAAAAGCAGTTTAGTTATTTTTTTGTAATGTAAAATAAATATAGAAGAACAACTTTATTAATGTCTTGTTACTGCACGGAACAATCACTGTGCTGTAAACTGCATAAAAATTTATTTTTTACTGACAAACTGAGGTATATTGATAGATACTAACATGAGAAAATGATGACTGACCATTTTTAACTGATCATAGCTAAAATAAGTGATTATTATAACTAATATGTAGCTTGACATTGCGGTTCTTTAGCATTATTTATCTTGTAGATGTTTTCAGGACCAGTCTTATCGTATTTTACTGAGCTGTGTGTAATACGGGTTGAATTGGTGGCATTTTTTTTATGTGAAAAATATTACAGAATAAGCTTTTAAGTTAAAAAGCTAATAGGCAAAGGTTTTTGGAAGTAGCTATTTTGAAATGTTCTGGAGCTAAATTAAATTACTGGATGAGTAGAAATACTTTAAGAAAGCACAGAAAGGTATTATAAGTACAGTAACAACGTTCAAGTAATTTGATACTGTCCACTGTTGGCAGTGACAGTGAAGTTTCGGCCCTCGTTCTGTTCCATGTCATTGTTTATGTTTCCCATGCGCTTTCTGTTGCTATTCTTAGCATCCACCCTAGCCCCGCCTTGTATTATGGTTAGCTGTGTCTTGTTTGGGCCTCTTCCCTCATCCAGATGTCTCCTGTATTATGTGTTTATATATATAGTAGTTTTAGTCATCTCTCCTTGTGTTTCCTGTTCCTGAGTCTGAGCATTATGTTTATGCTTTGAGTGTTACTAATTAAAATCCTTCACTCGCACCTACATCCTGTTTGGCTCCTCCATACCATCATCAGGCATTAGAGTGGCAGCTTTAGTCTGACCTAAAGTCTTCTAAAGTCAATCTGTTCTCTGAAGGTGTGCATCTTTTTAGCAGAAAACCATCCATGTAAGTATTTATATCCTGACATTTTTCCTTTTTTTAAACAAAAAACACATGCAGGAGTTAGTCAGAGTAAGGCAGCACTGAGTATAGTTCGTTAACTTGATGTTTGTTAATATCACCTTTAGAGGGCAGCAGTGAGTAATGTTTGTTTAATTTATGTTTCTTAATATCACCTTTAGAGGGCAGCAGTGAGTACTGTTTGTTTATTTGAGCTCTATGCTTTGTCTGTCCATGGGATTTTAAGCATTGACAGCTCTAATTAAGCATTAATAAAGATCATTAATCAGCCCCTTTCTCAGTTGTGACACTTGTTCGGTTTCATAATAGAAAATAAACACTTCAATTGTTAATCATAATTATTAATAGATTAATTAAGCTAAAATGTCATTATTGTGATGGGACCCAGTTGAGTGGTAGTATGTTGACCCAGTTTTAAACAGCAGAGTTATCATATAATAGATCCCTTCAATAGATCCCTGGAGCTGTGTGAAGTTCCCTCCTGCTTTAAACGCTCCACCATCATCCCGGTTCCCAAGAAACCCACCATCACAGGACTGAATGACTACAGACCTGTTGCCTTGACGTCTGTGGTCATGAAATCCTTTGAACGCCTGGTCTTAGCCCATCTGAAAGACATTACAGGACACCAGCTGGACCCCCTGCAGTTTGCCTACCGGGCAAACAGGTCGGTGGACGATGCAGTGAATATGGGGCTGCATTATATCCTGCAACATCTTGACCGTCCCGGAACTTATGTCAGGATCCTGTTTGTGGACTTTAGTTCGGCGTTCAACACAATTGTGCCTGAACTCCTCTCCCCCAAACTCTCCCAGCTCAGCGTGTCACCTGCTACCTGTCAGTGGATCACCAGCTTCCTTACAGACAGGACGCAGCAAGTGAGGCTGGGGGAGATCACCTCTGAAACACGGTCCCTCAGCACCGGTGTCCCTCAAGGATGTGTTCTCTCCCCACTGCTCTTCTCTCTCTACACCAACGACTGCACCTCCAGGAACTCAGCTGTAAAACTCCTGAAGTTTGCAGACGACACCACCGTCATTGGACTCATTCAGGA
>JBBPDB010015691.1:0-12690 GCA_037974465.1 Brachypetersius altus | reverse complement strand
ATCTATTTCACATGCATTTCATATGTGCGTGAGTCAGTTTCACCTGTATCTGTATGAGCATTTCATATGTGTGTGTGTGAGTGTGAGAAAATACATTTCACATGTATCTGAGTGAGCGTTTCATATGTGTGTGTGTGTGTGAGTTGTCAGTAGAATGGATGGATGTGTGACAGTTTCATATGTGAATGTATGTGTTTCAAATATGTTTGTGTAACAAAAGGCAGAAATATTTCCTAAACGGCCCCTCATAGGTAAAGAACATAGGGTTGCTAGGATTGCTAGTGGATAGGATACTTGCCTCTGGACCAAGAGGTCATGTGTTCGATTCCTACCTTCAGCAAAACCACTACTGATCAAGGCCCTTAACCCCAAGCTGCTCCAGGCAGACTGCCCCCTGTAGTTAGGTAATGGAAGTCGCTTTGGATAAAAGCATCTGCGAAATGCCATTAATATTAATGTATGTAATAGAACAAGGACTACGACTGAAACAACTGGTAAACAAGGCATTGGGTCTAATATCACTTATGCTAACTTTTGAATAAGGCACAAAGAGAGAGAGAGAGAGAGGCAGACAGAGAGACAGAGAGAAAGAGAGTAAATCCGCGCTAAAATATCAAGGTGAAAGTCATCATAGCTTGCGTAGTATAGACCAAGCTCCCAACCCAACTTTGTGAATAGATTAACGGCAATATTTTTTTTATCGCTTGATAAGAGTCTCGCGTTAACAGCCCAGCACTACTAAATATCCTAAATATGTTTCTACATTTATTCAGTGATGAACTGTAACAGGTCATAAATATCCTAATATGATCAAAACTGTGAAAAAGAAAACACCCATAGGATGCACCTCTGATAGCTCCCCTATTGGATTTCAAATTACATTAGCACAAAGTCAGGGGTAGTGTAAGACATGCCATTTGTTTTATTTGAAGCTGTTAGAGACTAACATACATGTTAATGGTACAGTTTTACAGTTACTCTTTCAGTGAAGAGTTGTTGTTCGCCATTTCTAACATCTGCTTCTGCTACAGCTCTTAATCACAGTTAAAGATGTATCGAGAATTTTCAGAAAGCTAGAGTGATGCTTTCTTTCCCACAAATTTTGTCCCACATCATTGGAAATCAAAATGTGAATTACTGATGCCCCTCATCTCCCAATCATATTGGTAGTTAGTTTAACATTTAAGGCTGAGTGTAACTGTGTAACCTGGCAGGACCCGACTCCTTACATTGAGTTCAGATGTAGACGTGTCAGATGTTTTTTAATAGATTTTATCCCGCTGGTTTCACATTCCTCTTTCTTTTTTCTTGCTGTTGTCTTTCATCACCTTTAAACACTTTTTACTCTGTGCCCTAGAGTCTCACACTCATGCTCCCAGGTCCACAAGGTCCCTGTTTGTGAGAAAAGAGGACATAAACAGCGAGGACAGTGTACCTCAGACAAAAGGATGTTAGTATATCATTTTCTTCAGACTTTTTTCTGTGAAATATAAATATTTTTTAAGAAGTAGAATCTTAAGGTTGATCAGGTAATGGTTAGCATTTTGCTATGTATACTGTAAATATATATATATACATAATATGTGTGTGTGTGTGGTTACAGCTCTGGAAAAAATCAGCATCTCTATGAATATGCTGGTCTAGGTTGGTTAAAAACTTGGTAACTTGTTAGACTAGGGTCAGTTTGGAAAACGTGATGCCATGTCTCTAGTCAGGTTGGACCCTGAGAGAAAATTCCAGGGCTGCATTTGGGTTTGGACCAATAGGAGAAATATAACTTGCTTAATTTTTAGAGTTTTAGTGTTTTAGGGTTGATCAGGGGATGGTTAGCATTTTGCTATATGCTATCAGAACAGTACACCATGAGAACAGAGCAATGATGATATGTTTGATAAATGAGTTCAGTTTAGTTTTTGACAAAAGTTTGATTGTCTTAGGTTGGGTCAAAACATGTTGAGACATGGTTTGAATGCATATACAGCCCAAGAAAGGTCAGTATGGACCCTATATATGATGTATCGGGTCGGATTAGACTCAGAGAGAAATTTCTTGGGCTGTATTTGGATTTGGATCATTATTTAAGGCGCTGTAAAAGCCCCAGAAGGAACTCCTGAAGGCCTAACCAATGGGACAGCTTGCATGGCTGAATCTACTTTTTTCAAAATAAAACAATGAAATAGGACTTTTAATACTAAACCTCTTCACTGTTTTGCTTCTAAGTTACCATTTCAGAGATCTAAGGTTTTGTTGTAACAGCGATGATTTACATTTCCTGCCAAAGTTCCTGCTCAGCACGGTGTGCATTATAATATATGTTTCGCTGAAGGAGGATGTGTCAGCCTCTATGGTTAGGGGAATTTGCATTGCGTATATTAAGCAGAGCTCCAAAGGGAATTCCAATATAAATATCCCCTGACAGTACACCCAAACTTCTTTCCTGTGAGACGGCTTAAGTGGGTCTTTGGAGACTACAGAATAGCCTTCATGCTCAAAAGTATGAATTAATCTTTCAAAGATGGCTACAGTATTAGTATGTGTCCATTGCATACAGTGTCTACCAGATTTATTAACACCTTTGGCATACATGAGCAACAAAACAGATGGAGAAAAGGTATGGAGGTTTTCTATGAAGGAATTAATCTCAGATTTATTTATTCCCTTTACATGTGTTTTTGCCCCCCATCCAACACAATAAGTGAACATGCAGGGCAGGATGTATGTTAGTTTCCTGCATAAATAGGGCATGCTGTGGTTACAACCTGCACGCTCGCTAAAATGTGCAAAATGGAACATACAATACATTTCTCTCCCTCATACATACACACTTTTCTTATTTTCTCTCCTCATAGAGACAAATTTCCTATTTATACACACACATATATATATATGATTTTGATATTTATACATATATGCATACATGTGCACACACACACACACACATTTAAAAATACATGCATGTATTTTTTCACCAACCTTATCTTTCTCCAATAAAATAAATATTCAGAAAAATATTGTTGTACTTCACATTCTAACATTAATGGAATTAAATTCTTATACATTTTCTTACATAATGATTATTCAGGTAAGTTCTAACATCCAGAATGCTGGTCATACCAAATCATTTCCCAACAAAGAAATGAGTAAAACAAACAAAAAAATACCCTCTAATATAAAGCACTTATTGTTATTAAATACTATTATTAGACTAGTATTATTATTATTATTTTGTAATAATAATTATTAAAATGACAAATACTTGAACAGTAGTGCTGTAATATTTGCTCACATAGCTCCGTAACTGAACGCAGGAGTGACAGTCGTTGTGCGCATGAATAAATGTTTCTATTTTAATATTAATATTTTTCTTTGAATAATTTTGTCTTGCCATGAAGGTTTGGGTCCTCTCCTACACCAGAATCATTTGATAAACAACAAAGGCCTCCTTTCATCAATGAGTTTTCTGGCTCGTATTTGCCAAGGGTACCAGCAGTTCTGGAGAGCACTCCATATTTTTATTGATATATTTATATAAATAAACAAATTAAGAGCTGATAGCGCGAGGTTCTGTTCACACAATAACACTCTGCCCAGAGCAGAGCTGCTGTAGTGGCCACATAGCCGATGAGTATTAGCACTCAAGGACTTGCTATTGATTTGAGAAATGCAAGCACTGAAAGACTATATTATCCTAGAGAGGGTCTTGATGATTGCACCACAAGCTATATGGAAAGAACAGCAGATGTTTAGGCCCCGAGAGGGTATACAGAGTTTGTACGCCGTGAAATGAATGTCAAGCTTCTTAATGGAGTTTAAAAAAGGGAGAGACATGGGGAGAGAGAGAGAGAGAGAGAGAGAGTGAGAGAGAGAGAGAGAGAGAAGAGAAAAAGAGAGAGAGGGAGAGAAAGAGACTGCTTTCTGTTTGGGCCGAGTAGAAATTTCAGTGGGAGTTTTTAACACTGTGAGAAACATAACATTTCCTCATGCTACCTGGTCCTCATGTCTCACCTTTTTTATGTACGACTTATTTTGTGCCTTTGGTGTTCAGTGTGTAGAGTCTATGTCTTTGATATTAAAACATCTAAAAGGAACTTGTATCTGCACCTCACCTTACTCCTGGAGCACGCACAATGTTCGCTGGGTTAGGTTTTCATCGCACGGCTAAAAAATCCAGGGGAAAAAACACCCTTAAGCAACCCTATTAAAAATACAAGCTCACAAAGCATCCCTGGCACAAAACCTTTCTGCTGGTTCGACTCCATGGACATGGTTTTTGGACAACAGATGGCCATAAACTACGAGGAGAGAATTGAGTGAGAATATAGACAAAGAAACACTGGAAAATCAAAACTTGTTGTAAGTTCCATGCATCTGTCACAATTACCCTCTCTCTCCTGGCAGTAAATGCAGGCACAACCACAGATTTCCATCTTTGATACTTTATTCAACATAAAGGAAACAGGCACGAGGGCCTAACTGAACACACAGCCAGGGGGGTATTCCATGAAAGTAGCTAAAGAAAGCCAGACTCATCCCAAAAAGTGAGACTTAAACCAACGCCTTCTCCCAATTAAGGCTCATGTCGTTGCATTAACACAGCTCAGGCCTTTCCAATCAAGGCTAATTCAAGGCAGCCTTGCATAGTCTCACTTTGCGCATACTCCCGAGATATTTAAGAAGCCCAAATGAATCATTTTTTCTTTCTTTATTAACATAAGAACACAAAAATATTATAACAAAAAAGGCGATCATGCAACTATAAATAAAGCCAGAGTGGCGGCTTGGCAGAATATAGCAGACAGGCTAAATACCTATGTCATGTATTTGTGAATATCGTGATTTTGTGGTACAGTGATTAATACTGTCACCTCACTGCAAGAAGTTTCCCAGTTTGAACCTCCCGGTCATCTGGCCCTTCTCTCTATTGGCTTCATGCGTTCGTTTTAATTAATATGATCATTTTATCCTCTCTATAAAGTATTTTCAATGGCATTTTGTCTTTACATGTCACTAAAAAACTTAAACTGATGATCAACCATGACTACAAAGACCTCAGGTTATTAAATACAGCTCTACTGACGTAGGCGTGTTTGATCTCCACTGACCCTCTTGCCTATTCATTGACTTGAATATCCTTCCTTCACTATTACATCTCAACAGAAGCAATCTCGGTGGAGAGAGAACCTGGCAGCAAGTGAAAACCAAATATAAAAAATTTCTTCCACAGTGGTAAGTATCCTATGAAAAAATGTCAGTTTGATCCCAGTAGTTTATAAAATTCATACATGTAATTGTAGCCATTAAGAAAATGAGCCAGGCCACTGCTACTGGTGGGGGGTCTCCACCTGAGGACCTGGCACTGAGCTTTAATAAAGGACAGCCTCAGGTGGAAGGAATAGAAGGGGGATATCAACAGAGATCATCCCCCAAGGTGTCCGGTAAAAATATATAGAAAGGATGTAAGTACACAAAGCACAGAGGAGTTCAATATTTTGTTCTCTCTGCACAGCTTCAAAAAATGTCTGATTAATACACATCTCTGAATAAAGAAAATTCTTAATTCTTTTTATTAAGAATGGTGGAGGCATGATCATCACTAGTGGCTGTGAAATAGGAGTCTCGATAAAGGTTCCTCACACTCCTTCCATCTATTCCCTCCCACTGTTCCTCCGCCATTGGTGTGGGCAGTCTTTCCCGGCGTATTGTATAGGACTACACAGTATTGCCTGCATGGTCTGGCCTTACTCTGATGCCTATCAGGCACCTAAATCTACAGAAGGTAATACATTAGCCTACGGTGGACTCATAGCTCTGGTCGGTCCTAAAGAACTTAAACGCAAACACCCAAAACCCATAAACCAATCAGAACACAAAGCATATTTTCCTGAGCACTCTGGCAGCTGAAACATACAATCCACTAAATCAAATCCAGATGTGTTCAGGATACCATAATAAGAGTCCCCAAACAAAACCACAGCACAAAGTAATCAAGGACAGCCTCTAGCAGCCGCTACCAGGACATGACAGTATCCCAGTACAGTTTGGGCACCTATGTATGTATACATATGGAAAAGTGCCTTGTAGGGCTGCAACTATCGAATATTTTTGCAATCGAGTACTCTGTCGAATTTTTCAATGATTAATCAAGTAATTGGATAAATCATGTGTTTTTAAACAACTATATCAATTGTGTGTTATGCAACATGAAAGGCCTCTTAAAAAGAGTATGGACATTCTGAACCGCATTGCTCTGTGGGGCAAGCACTCAACCTCTTCAAAATCCACAGGCTTACAGGTCTCCAGGAAACCTTTCCAACGAGACCAAGCATAAACCCAGTTGCCCTGCTGTGTGGGCTCTACAGCCAGAGTCGGGGGCGAGCTATCTTCCCCTAAGGCACCTGGACCGGATAGCAGTACACCTGACTCTTGTCTCCTATCACCAATTAAAATCTGGATACGCTCCTCTAACTTTTAAACCTTCTCCTTCAGATACGTAACTCATGTAAACTTCATACAAGTACATTTTAGTGCTAGTGATAGCTGATGGCGTTGTAGACTGATGGAAATAGTTTAATGATCGTCCAAAATGTTAAATTAACTCACTAGTGACTAAAAACATAAATACAAACATACTAAGACACTGAGTAGCACCGGTGGCTACACTGCACTACATTTTTTACACAGGATCTTCATTTTCCACCATTTCCATAGACAGAAAAATAAACAAGCTGTCTTAAATCTTTGAAATGTGCATCAGTTACAACAGACCATGTGAAACTGACTCCGGAGCTGTGCAGTAGTCAATAAAGCGGGAAAAATAGATGGACTTTGATGAAATAAATTAAATGATGACTTGAATATTTTTTGCAAATAGAATTATTTGAGTTACTCGAATAGTTGTTTCAGCCCTAGTGCCTTGATAGATAAAGAGAGGTTGGGAAATGATAATTGAAAAATAAAATTGTGACTTTTTGGTACATAAATCCACACAGATAAAAGAAGTGTAGGTTATGACTGTCTTTTTGAAAAAAAGAATAAGTGAGAAAGAAAACTGAGAGAGAATAAGAGCAAAAGTAAGGTGAACAAAATATATAGATAGAGACAGAAAGAACAGTTAATCAGAGATCTTTAACTATCTATCTATCTATCTATCTATCTATCTATCTAGATAGATAGATAGATAGATAGATAGATAGATAGATAGATAGAGAAAAACAGGGGAAGAGAGAGAGAAAGAAAGGGAGAGAGACAGAGAGACAATTTCCTTTGACAGAAATCCTTTGTGTCACTTTTCAGAGCAATTTGAAGTAGATTTATGTGGATAAAAGAGCTGTCAGCAGTGAACGCTATTGCCACTTCCACCTGCATGTTTGAATGGGGGCTGCAGGCTCGGGGGGATTGTGTATGTGCGCCGCGGCATTTTTCAGTCAAGGTTTTGCTGCAAAGCAGCTAAGACCATAGTGGCTGACGCAAGTGAGACCTCATACACCAAGGCTTTTCATTGAGGTTTAGAAAAGAAATTACATTCATTATTACTTTAATTGCATACTTGAAACCTTAACGAAATACGTATGAAAAGACTGAATGTGTTGCAATTCGGAACATTTAGTGCACATTTCTGATGCTTCTTAGTTTGCCCTGAAAACGGAAGCGATTAGCAAAGCCGTGCTGGCATGTTACAAAGCAATAGCATTTGTTGCACTTGGCAAATCCTCACACATAAATACATAAAAGGTCCTAGCCTTGACTTGTGCAAAAGAGTTTGAGAACATGGCTGTGTTACGTCCTGGGACTGGCTCAGAATAACTGGTTGGGAAAAGGAATGCCATTCATTATAGTCTTTGTGCTTATTCTTTAAATCTTTGTTTTGTGTTCCCTTAAATGTCCTTGAGATGTTTAGGAACAATATGAAGTTTGCTTTGGTCACTAAGGCATAGTGAAGCTGAAAGAATGGTAAGATTTTATTTTATAAGTTATGGCTGGATGTGCTGTTGGATGAGGCGGCTGACCTGTCAATAACTGAAGGCTTTTTGCGAGTGTGTGTGGGGCAGCTGGCAGCCTAGTGATTAGTGTTACCCCTGCAATCAGAAGATTGTCGGTTTGAATTTCAACTGCTAGTATCATCACTGAGGTAGCTAATACAGCTAGCATAAATAAATGGAAGTAAATGGAAACATTTGTGCATTAAACACTGCAATGCAATCTTGCTGCTTGCAGCTCCCTGTGAAAATAAAAAAATGCGCATATGCCATATATTTGGCTTCTAGCAGCCAATCAGAGCTGCTTGAATGAACTTAAATAGAGAAAGAATATGGTAAACATTTTAATAAAACATATGTCATAGCACATTTGACATCACAGATATAGAATCACAGGCTCAATCTGCAGCTTGGGCTAGTTATAAATCAGCCCAATCTTAACCAGTCCTGAAATACCTCAGTCTACAACGCCATAATACCTCATAATGCTGTTTGTTGTAGGTCCATGGGAATCCAAAATAAGCAGCTCTTGATAAGTTATCAACTGCAAACATAGTACAATTATGTAAATTCTAAAAGTTAACCTCATTTTTATGCCTTTTTATTATTTTAGAGAGATGGAGAGCTTCAGGAATAAACTGTGAAGAAACTTCAAATGACTTGATGGTGAGCCATTCAGTATACTTGTCGTCTAGCCATAAAATACAACCAGATGAAGATTTGCCTTATTTTACTATAAATATAATTTTATAATTTTACATATTTAGTAAAAAGCTGAAAATACAAGGTCTTTAAGTTTTGAATGAAGACCTTTGAACTGTAATATCAGCAAGAATGCTGACATACCAAGTGCAGACTGAATAATTGGAATCTGGACTCCCAAGCTGAACAAGAAGGGTCTTGGTAAGGGAGTTAAAAGGTATTAAGCACTTTGGATGTCTGGTTCCAGCTTTTTACACCAAACCACTCTTAATGGCTGCACACATCCTGACCATTTCGTTATACAAAAATTTGGAGAACTCTAGTAATTCTCTTTTAATATCCCATTTGAAGAGACAGTAGTATAAAACACACCTGCCTGAAAGCATTCACTAACCTAACTCTACTACACATTGCTATCAAGAGGAACCTTGATGTCTCCAAAAAGCAGATCCTTCACACCGCTTGGGTTTAATCATCACAAACACTTAATTTGTTTATCTCCAAGGGCTGTAACATGGCCAGACCACATAAAAGGGTCATCAGTAATCTCCAAGTGTGGTCCTGGAGGGCCACAACACTGCAGATTTCTTGCCTGCGCAAATGCACCTGGTTCTTCTCATCAGTAGCTTATCAGGCTGAATCAGGTGTCGGAGCATGGAGAGAAGTCATGTATGCAGAGCTGCAGATTCATGTTAAAAATAAAGTCTAACCTGTCAAAAACAGTGGTTCTTCATGCCAGTGGAGTCCTGAGGAGAGAGCTCGGTTTCTGAGCTGAAAGAAAGAAGGAAAAGCACAAGCTGCCTTATACTGTGTGCTGTTAATCAACCAGCAGCAACCATGAGCTGGAGACACATAGGGGCACAGAGCTAAAAATAAGAATCTTCTCGGCATTCAGGGGCAGATACAATGTTCTTGACATGCTAACTTTATGGTGGCTGCATCCCAGGGTTAACTTTGGCTTGAAAAATCCACAAAGGCATCTCGGCATTGACTCGGGGGGAGGAAAATTCCTCTTTCTTTTATAGAGTTTTCTAACATTTATGGATCTTCTGCAGAGTTTGCTGTCTATTCTCCAGAGTTTTCTATCCTCTGTGCATCTTCTCCAGAGTTGTCAATATTTCTGTTATGGATCTCAGTCTTAGCTGTCTATCTTTTATCAGTCTTCTCCAGAATTCTTTCCAGAAACACTAACTCCAGGACCACTAACCGTCTCCACTGAGAGCATGGCACCAAAGAAAAAAGTGAAATCAATACTTTACAGAAAAAAATGAGGACTAATTATGTTTCTTAAATTCATACTGTGTCCTCAGACTGATAAAAATCATAGGTGTGAGTTTTTCCTCCTCTGCCTTGACATTCATACTACTATGAGATAACCAAGCAGCAAGTGATGAATTAGAAATGGACTAAGCCTTTCTGTACATGTAACAAAATCCTGTAATCCTTACTGGTCACCAAAACAAAACGTGATTCATTCTGTAGAACAGACTTGGTCCAGGGGCCATGTCACCAGGGGTCGAAGTCTCAAGCCCTCAAGCCACCAGAAACACATCCACTGCCTGTTTGAGACAGCTAGAGCCCCTATGGCACCCGGCTGGAGCAGCTTACAGCATTTAGCAGATGCTTTTCCATTCCCTAACTACAGGGAACAGACTCCCTAGGGTTAATGGTCTTGCTCAGGAGCCCAGTGGTGGTGTACTGAAGATAGGAATCGAATCCATGACCTCTTGGTCCAGAGGCGAGTAACCTACCCACTAGGCCACCACCATCCCTGCTTAATTACCCCACCTGACTGTCCCCTAGAATGGTGCCCTAAACAGAGTTCCAATATAGGGAATAAAGATCAGGGAACCATTTCTATTCTTTATATACAGTGGTCTGTATAATTTCCTAGTGTAGGGAAAAATGATTAAAGGACCTTTCCGTTCCTTAAATTGGATTCTGTATAGAGCTCCAACATAGGGAATAGAGATTAGAGGCAATGTTTGTTCACCATAATGGTCTATACAGTTCCCCCGTGATTAGGAACATGTCAGAGTCAGGCAGGCAGGAACTTCCGAGGTGATTTACCTCGGAAGTTGCAGGAACGGACAGATAGCCAGGAATCCATGCTGACGTGAACTTTATTGAAGAAAAACAAAAGGATGAACAAAAAGGGCACGATGGCCACCAGGAACATAAGCAGGACTCAAAAACAGGATCAGGACACAGGATAACATGAGGCAATATTGAGGCGATGGACACATGAGGAAGAACTAACAGACACAGACTTATATACAGAACTAAATCAATGGGAAGACACAAGACAGCTGAAAACAAAGGAGACACGTGATACGAAAACATGTCAAATTAAAAGCCCTAATAACCATGAACAGAAACGAAAAGACAAAAAGAAAGGCAGCGACCCTTAATGGCCGCTGACCAAACTGTGACAGAACCACAGCTTTATAATGTTCTGATGAAGAGAAAAATGCATATGGACCATTTCTGTTCCTTATAAAAGTGTTATAGGGCTCCAAAGTGAGGAAGAGGGATTAGGGTCCATTTCTGTTTTTTAATAAAGTGCAAAGTTTAAAACCTAAAGTCGACACTCTGTGTGCTTCACTGTCATCAGTTGCAAAAATCAACCCCCTGTTAGCATGTCTCATCAAGATGACTGGCTTTAACAAGCAAGACTCACACAGAAGTTGCCATTTTTGTCTGCGGCGGCATTATTGCGACAAAAATCGCGAAGCGTATACCTACATATGCAGCGTTAGCACTGGATTTTCCAAGCTGATGTTCTCATCTTTCTCACCCATGGAGTTTTTCCTGGAACTGCCTTTGCTTCTGCTTTTCCTCGCAGCGCTCTAACAGATAGACCTGGCAATGCACGCAGCCTTACAGGCACAGAGCTAAAATGGTTATCGTCCGTTTGATGTCTTCCTCCTCGCTTCTGGGTCTCGAACAGGGAAACGGGGGCTAACAGCAGGAAACTAACGCAGCGCTCGTACAAATCTAGGCCACCCCTGTCCGGCAAGTTCTCCTTTAATTGCACATTCTCTTGATTGCTGGTTACGTGTAAGCAGAGCTGTTTCTTCATTAGGAGGACATTCTGTGACTAGTAATTCACGTTAATGAATTTAATCGCGCCAATTACGGCTGTGCGGAAGTCAGAGCCTCCCAAATGATGCACACAAATAAGACCTCAAATTATTTCTAAGGGGGATGTATGAAGCCTACGCACACACACACACACACACATAAACATACACACACACACACACACAAAAGCATGACTTAATTATTTTGCAGTCGAAAATCGCATTATTTTAATACCGAAGCGTTCCTGGGCCACATTATTGCGTTGGACGGAGCGTGCAAGCTTCTTTTCTCACTGCTGTTCATGAGTCAGTTCGAGCAGGATCATTTCCCATTGGGTTTGTTTTTCGGCCTGCCACAGACTGTGAAATCATCTCACACACACACAAACATACACACATTCACACACACACGCCGAGGGAGAAAGCTTGGCTCATATCTCTGCTCTGTTTACTCTATAGTGACCTAAAGGGTTTGTTTCCTTTGAGTCTCTCTCACATGTTTCCTCCCGTCTTCCTGTTTTTGATTTTTATTTGCACTTGCCTCTCTGTCCTTTTGTAGATCCCTCTGGCAACGTCTCCACATCTGCTTGCTTTTTAGAGGTATTCTCTGTGGCGCTTCATAAAGGAAGTGCTAACTATCTGAGTTCACTTTACAGTGCCACTGTATAACAACCAGATTAACAAAACAGATGTTGCCAGGATTAATAAAGCTCATTTGAAGTCGTTCTAACACCAGAGTCATACAAAAGCAGGGATTAAAGAGGGAAATTATATAGCTGAAATGTGCAGAATGTGTCACGGGGGCCGGGTCTAACCGGCTCCCGTGATTTACCTCGGGGCAAGGACCAGGCCGGAAAGCAGGTATCCATGCTGTGGTTGACTTTATTCATAAACAAAACAAAACAGAAACAAAATCAGGCTCAAGGGCC
>JBBPDB010015665.1:0-12692 GCA_037974465.1 Brachypetersius altus | reverse complement strand
GAATCACTTCCAATTAAGAATTTACTTATTTTTCCTCCTTAAAAACTATCGGTTAATTAATCGGTTATCGGCAAGTATGGACCAACCTAGCTATCGGTATCGGTAAAATTCAATATCGGTCGACCTCTATTAAATACCCTTTCTCACCTTAAATACCCTTTCTCACCTTAAATACTCTTCCTCACCTTAAATACCCTTTCTCATGATCGGATTCACCTGTGTATGTAGGTCAAGAATCAATGAGCTTACCAAACAAATGTTGTGTTCCAATAATTAGTGCTACAGGTTTTCAAATCAATAAAATGACCACGGTGGCCAGATTTATGCACCTGCCTAATTTTGTTTAAGTAACTATTGCACACTTTCTATAAATACTAAACTTCATTTAACTTCTCAAATATCACTGTGTTCATCTGCTATATGATATATTTAACTGAAATTGTTGATTCAAACAACTAATGCTAATGATTAATAAAGAAGAATCATGGTAAAAAAGGAGTAATTTTAGTAAACTCCTATAACAGATACAGTGTCACACTAGTTCAATTTATTTGAAAAAAGCTTCACAGATCAGAGCCAGAAAAAACTTACCACCACTTAAATAGTCGTGTTTGGCAGCTGAACAGGCTAATATAGAAGATGAAATGCGATGTAACTGAAGTACAATCCATAATGTGAATGTATGCTGTTTTTTGGTTATTTATTTTTGTATGCATGTTTTTAATCTCTTCAACTCCAAAAGTATTTTGACATTTGTTCCATGCTTAAAAATGTACTGAGCTCATTATGGGAACCGACCATCCCCAGATTATGTATTTGAATGTATTAAAGAAGGGCTTTGCTTTCGGAGGGTTTGGATCAAGGTGGAGTGTTGACTGGGAATGATTAAAAGTGCCATTAAAACAAAAAAAATCTGATTTGGAAAAGTAACATAAAACAAATTTTTCATGAAGAGTACATATTAGTTGCATACGTTCTGTGAAGGTGAACGATGGCAGATTTTGTAGTGAGAATGTGACATTTTAATTTTTTTCTCTTTCATTAATGCAGTGCGGATTATGGTGCTTGGAAAGAATGGCCAGGAGAACAGAAGAGTGGGAAACTTGATCTTGGGAAAAGAAGTGTTTGATTCTGAAGCTCCTCTTTGTCCAGGCAGTGAAGGAAACGTGAAGGGAAAAGACATAGCACTCTTCATAGCACATCACCTTTTTGAAACTAAGCTCTCAGATGAGGAACTGACTGAGAGAGTGAAAGAGTGCATGTCCGTTTGTGCTCCTGGACCTCACATTATAGCGCTGGTGATCCAACCTGAAGACTTCACTGAGGAAGACAGAATCAGACTGGATCATATCTTCAGATCTGAGGAGGCTCATAAACACACAATGGTTCTGACAACAAACAAAACACAGAGAAGTGGAAGAGTGGAGGAAGTTGATGAGGAGATTTATCAAAAGATTATTGCAGAATATTGCAGTTCTCATTTTGACTTGAGAAGAAGATTCAGTTCTATTGCTATTATTTACAAGATGCACATGATGGTGAAAGAGAATGGAGGAGGCTACTTTAAGTGGGAGGAGTTTGTGATGGCTCCACTTGGTAAAGAACGATTTCAGCATGAGCAAACAACTGGACAGCAAAAGCCCAAACAGATACTGTCTCAAAAAATTAAATGTATGAACTGATTTATTCATTCAGTTTTATTTAATATAATGAATAAAATATTAGATTACCACAGCTGTTCTAATAACTGTGATGGGGTTGACCAGAATGAGAGGTGCAGATTGATGGTTAATATGAAAGCCAATAACTGATGTACACAGATCAGCCAAAGCAGTAAAATCATGTGCCTAGTGTGGTGTAGGTCACGCTAAGTCATGGACTCCACAAGACCTCTAGGTTTCTGCACAAAGACATTACAGCAGATCCTTTAAGTCCTGTAAGTTGTGAGGCGAAGCCTTGACTGGTTGAAGAAGTTGGTCCAGCACATCCCACAGATGTTCCATTGATGGAGACCAAGGCAACACCTTGTTTCTCAAAGTGTTCCTGAAAAGTTCGCTTTGTGGCAGGGCTCATTATTCTGTTGAAAGAGTCACTGCCATTAGGGACCACTGTTACCATGAAGGGGTTTACTTGGTCTCCAACAATGTGTAGGTAGGTACTACGTGTCAAAGTAACCAGACCATCACTGTCTCTGTCGCCTCACAGTGTGTGCTGGTGCCGTCTCTTCCTCAGAAATTGTGATTTGAGGTTTTCTTCTATGCATAAACAGCAAGCTGTGATGTACTATGTATTCTGACACTTTCCTTTCAGATCCAGCATGACTATGTCAGTCAGTCAGATCATTACACTCATTACGATTTTATTTAAATCCACCACATCGCTTTCAGGAACTGTCAACTTGCTGCCTAATAAGTCTCATACGTTGACAGGCATTTTTGCAACAATATATTAGATGTTATTCACTTCACTTGTCAGTGATAGTAAAGTTGTGGCTGATCAGTGTATAAGGCAAACAATGTGAAGGACATACAGTGAAATAAAAATTCAATGGAGCATTAAAATAGCTAAATGAGTCCACTGCTCTGCTCTGTGTACATGATTATGGCATGTAGCCCATCACTGGCACTGAAAAAAAATGTAAGAAATAAATCACATCAATTTATTATTTCTAACATTATTTTTGACATTATTTCACAATTGTGAGAAACTCAACTGAGGTTTAGTGATAATTTAGTAACTCACAGAGACAAGGTTAAAGTGTGCATCAATTTTATTCAACTGTTCTTCCTCTACAGCTCATCTCTCTGGACAGGTCACTAAGTTCAGATCCCTGATACCAGGTAAGGAGCATTACCAGAACTCATTAGAATGACCATATATTACATGAACTATATATGGTATCTTTCTTAATGCAGCTGGTTTACAGTCCTTTAATGTATATTTCTTTGTGTTGTCTCTCTTTTAGCATCACAGAGGTTGAACTTGGTGCTGTGTGGCAGTGATGAAGCGGAGAAGGCCTCCATATCAGATCTCATACTGGGTCCAGGTCCACACAATCCGGAGCCAGGCTCAATGTGTGTGAAGAGAGAAGGAGAAGTGTCTGGACGCACAATCACAGTTGTTGAGATGCCGTCCCACTTCAGTACCTCACTGTCAGAGGAGAAAGCGATGCGTGCAGCTCTCGACTGTGTCTCTCTCTGTAGTACTGGAGTCCATGCGTTCCTCCTCATCATTCCTGTTGGTCCCATCACTGATCAAGACAAAGGAGAAATGGAGAAGATCCAGAAAATCTTCAGCTCTAAAGTCAATGATCATCTCGCAGTTATTTTCACGTCACACCATGGTTCATGGTTCACAAAAATGGGGAACACGTCCAAGCAAGAACCTGAAAAACTGTTAAACTATATTGACCAGAATATGGGAACACAGCCGTATTCTCTTCACATGTATGTGAAAGCTCAAGAGGAAAGAATCAGACGTGAGTTAGAGCTTGATTACAAAGAGGGGCTGAGCAGAAAGGAGAAAGAAATCCAGGAGTTGAAGAAGAGGCTCCAAGCAGAGAGTAGGTACTCAGGTTTATCACTGTAATTTTCTTCTTTTTTTTTAAACCATAAGCTGACTTTACATTTCGTCAAAATGTCAGGATGAATAGACCTCTAGAAGTTTCCAGAATGATTTGGAAAAGCTACCAGTTTGGAGATTCTGATACAAATATTGCAAGACCACAATAGAGAGTCCGGGGGCATGGTCCCATGTTGAATATGAATTTTGTGTTTTAAACACACACCCTCACTCAGACTGCCAGTCACATGATGCGGACAATAACTCAATCACTTTACTTAACCATGATACAGGTGGACATGTTGTTTGGTACCTAGCAACCCAGTCACAAAACACAAAAACATTTTGAGTAGTGGTCAAGTCACTTCCGTTTTTAATTATTTTACAATTTATCACAGTTTTTCATCACAAATTGTATTATCAGACAATTTATCAGAAGCATTTAAGTTTTAAAATTCTAAATCTTAAAAAAAAATCAAATACTGTGCTTAATATCAAATTTAAGATGACTGAGGCCATTCCAACTCTTTTATCCATTCGGTTTTAAACCCAAAGATTTACAGTTGTGTCCTCCCAACAAGAGCTACTCTCATAGCTCTCACTGTTATTACGATCCACTTATTTAGAGTCAAAAACCTCTAACAAAAGAAGACAGCATAACACACAAAAATTGAGCATGACGGTTGACCCACACCTGAACAGTGAAACACAAACCTCTTAAATACATATAACACAAAATCCCACAATCAATAACAAAAACAAAAACACTTATCTCTAAACAACACCCAGCTCTGACTCATTAGCAAGCAAATGCATCACTTAATAATAAGAGTTCCTAAATCAAACGTATCCTTTGGCGTCATCTAGCGGCCGAATACTGGTACATCACAGCAAAAGTAAAAAAACAAAAAGGCAGAGGAAGATGTAGATGCGAATGTGGCTTTAATACTAAAAAACAGAAAACGAAGAACAGACCACTGTTGAACTGAGACAAAACAGAGAACAAAAAATTAAGAGAGAAATACAAACTGGGACACAGTGGCAAAGTGGCAAAACAGAGCAAACACAAGTCAGTAAACACCTGGGCAACCAGAGAATTAAAAAAATAAATTAAACAAAAAATGCTTGAAGATATGGTTTGTTTGAAGATATGGTCAGTTTAAATGAATTGAATGTCATAATGAGCTTGTAATGATGAGGAGAAGGATGTAGATGCAAACATGGATTTAATGCTACAAATCAGAAAGCGAGAACAAAATGCTGGTCTGAATCTGTATAATCAGTACAGTGTTCTACAATTATTGGAGCCATAGTTTATCACAGTAACAATAACACACCATCATAGAGCCCCACCTTGATATACTAATAAATAAAAATGAATTTAAATGTATATATCATAGAGTAAAATAGATATTGGACGAAACTTCAAGATGTTGCAATATACTGGGTCACTTACACTAATGTCATTTTCAGGTCAAGATGATGAACCACAGGATTCCAGCTGCTTAAGGATAGTACTGATCGGAAAGACAGGAAATGGAAAGAGTGCAACGGGAAACACCATCCTGGGAAGAAATGAATTTGTAACTGAAGCCAGTTTGATTTCTGTGACTAAGGTTTGCAGAAAAGGTGTTGGTGAGGCTGAAGGGAGATCAGTTGCTGTTATTGACACTCCAGGTCTCTCTGACTCCTCACTGCCAAATCAAGACGCTCAGCAAGAAATTGCAAAGTGCATCTCACTGTCAGCACCTGGACCCCATGCCTTCATCATAGTACTGAGTTTGGGAGGAATCACCAAAGAAGAATTGGACACTTTAGAACTCATAAAAAAGATCTTTGGTCCAGAAGCAGCAAAGTTCAGCATAGTGCTGTTCACCAGAGGAGATGACCTGGAAGATCAGACGATTCAACAATACATAGAAAAATGTAAAAATGAACAAATCAACAAGCTGCTCAGAGACTGTGGAAACAGGTTCCTAGTGTTTAATAACAGAGAAAAAAATGACCGCAGGCAAGTTTCTGAACTTATTAGACAGATAGAAATGATGATCGAGTCAAACACAGCAAGTCGATACTTTACAAATGAGATGTTCCAAGAGGCAGAAATGTCCATCAGAAAGAAAATTGAGAGAATTTTGAAAGAGAAAGAGGAAGAGATTGCAATTGAAAAGAAGAAATTGGAAATGAACTACAGAATGCAAATGGAAGAGATGAGGAAAATACTTGAGGAAGAAAAACGAAAGGCAGACAAAGAAAAACTTCAAATGGAAAGTAGATTAGGTGAAAAGATGGAAACCCTCAAAATAGAGTTTGCAAAAAAAGATGAACAAGAGAAGAAGAAATGGGAGACGAAAGACAAGATAAGATCAGAAGAGGAGAGAAAGCAAAAGGAGAAATGGCAAAAGAGAATTGATGAACTGGAAAGAGAGAACAAAAAGCAGAAAGCTGAATTTGAAAAACAGCTAAATGAAAGAGAAGAGGAAGATAAAAAGAAAGAGGAGGCGTATAAACAAGAAAAACGGAATCTCATAAACCAGCAAAGGGACGCCATGGAAGAACTGAAAAGCCAACTGTATGACGATCTTAAAAGGAGAGATTTGGAGGAGGATAGGAGTAGACAAGAAGAAGAGAATGAGAGGCAGAACTGGGAGAAGAAAATAAAAGAGGGTGAACATGAGAGAAAAGAAATTCAGGAAAACCTTAAGTGTAAACAGAGGGAATGGGAAGAAGACATGAAAAAAAAGATGAGAGACCAAGAGATGGAGGACTTACGAAGAAAACAGAGACATGCAGAAGACCTGAGGGCCAAACAAGAAGAACAATACAGAATGAGAGAGGACTTTGAAAGGAAGATGGAAGAAGACAGACTTCGGAGGGAGGAGGAGAAACGACAGTGGAAGGAAGCAGAGAAGAGAGAGAATGAAAGAAAAGAGAGAGAGTATGAGGAAATGAAGCAAGAAATGGAAGCACAGATGAAAGAACTGTATGATCGACTGGACAACATGAGGAAGGAAGACTGGGAGAAAAGAATTCGTAAGGATGATGAAAGACGAGAAGAGGAAAGACAAAGACTGCAGAAACTTATAGAGGAGATAGAAAGAGAACGGAGGGTGGCGATTAAGAAGAGAGAGCGAGAAGACATGGCTAGAAGACAAAGAGAGGTGAAGGAACGTGAGGTAATGAAAAAGATTTATGATCAGAAAATGAAAGAAATGAAGAATAAATATGAAGATGAAGCCAGGAAGCAGGCTGAGCACTACAATGAATTCAATGAAGCAAAAGAACAACACTTCCAGGAGCTGACTAAGGAGCAGAGGAAACAGTATGAGGTTTTAGAGAAACTGTTTATGAGCTCCAAAGCAGAAAACACTGAAGAAATCAGGAAACTAAAAGAAGAAATTGACAGACAAAGAAGATTGTCAAATTGTGTCATTCTTTGAGACTTCCTGCCAAACAAGACTGATATATTTTTTTTGTTTGCAACAATATGAAAACATTTTATTCCAACATGTAACTTCAGTGTCTGCTGTGTCTGAGTTAAGCTTGTGTTTGGATAGTCTCTGCCCACGATCTGTTATGCTAATTCACTATTGCCTTCCTCACACATTGCTGACAGAGATCATTTAAGGGCTGTGAATATGCCCCTCAGAATCAGTCACTCCTTTCCTCCTCCTCCAGCATCACTGTTGCCACAGCTATAGTCTAAAACAACATTTCTGCACCACAGATACTAAAAGCCTATTTTCTACCTTCACAACATTGCTCTCACCTCCTCCAGCTCCACCAGACACAAACCTCTCAGAAGAGGTCTTTAGGTCTTCACCTCCCTTTTATCTGAAAGGGTGACCAATTCTTTGATATATGCAGCGCTAACTCTTGTCACTCTTGAAGGGTCAGTCATTGCTGTCTTTTACACCTCTCACCTCTCTCTTCAGCTATTATGCCTACTAATATGTATGTGGTTAATTCCTTATTTACCCCTGAAACATTTCCTACAAGCTTTAAACAGTCTCAGGTCATGCCTCTGGTGTCAAGACTGGCCATTCCACTGAAACGGCTCTGCTGTCAGTGACTGACTCTTTCAAATTTGCCAGAGCAGCAGCTTAGTCTTCAAACAAGGAGTTCATTCTTGGTTAGAATCTTGCCTCTCTGAGCATTTATTCTAGGTATCTTGGTTGGGTCGGACATCTCCAGCCCATCAGCCGCAAACCAGTGTCCCCCAAGGCTCAGTACTGGCCCTAGTGTTAAAGTGTCTGCAGTCAAGTTCTTTTCTTTAACTCTTTTGTCGATTAGGAGTATGCAGCGGTTGTATGTGAGTTTTGTCTCTCACACACGTTTCAATGACCGAAGACACTACAGCCATTAAAAGATCTATAAAATACACATATTTAGGGTCCGGAGTGTCCACTGCATCTAGCTAGCGCACCGCAGTCAGATTGTCATTCTTATCGGTTGAAAACATCTGATTCTGATTTCACCTTCAAATTTGATGCTAATTTGAGAGGTTCACATACTTTTGCCACTAATATAGGATCATTTTCTGCAATGAGTGAATGATCAGGTGTTTTGTTTAAATGGGTTCTACTTGTCTATTTGGGGGCATGTCTGCACATCTGTTATAGCTGATATATAAATGATTGAAATGGTCCACAATCTTTCAAACACCACTGTATTTCTGTATCTCCACACGACAGACACCCCCACCAGTAAGAAACACAACACAGAGGCCCAGGGTGGGGAGAGAGGCATCTGCAGTCAATGTGCATGCAGAAGGTGTTCGGTTACATCTTTGGTGCCAAGACCCAGATTGTGGTGCTGCATGGCCAAGGGGGAGGGGAATGCAATACTCTACAATCTGGCTGGTGGTCTAGGAGAGTGTCATCATGAACTTGTTTAACTGTTTTACTGTTTACAACAATAAGCTTTTTTTGTTATTAATATTTTATTTTTTGGATAGTGTGTTAGAGATGTTGAAGATTTTGAACAATGTGCTTAAGAGACTGAGCCTTAAGATGTGTTCACTGTGGCCTGACTATTTTTAGTGTATGAGGTCTTGCTACAAATTGATAGATGTTCTACTTACACACTGAGTTACATGTAACTCATTTTCATTCACCTAATTTGCAGTTGTCCTTAAACCTGCTGCACAATGCTGATTCTCCAGTAAAGCAGCAAGGTATCTTTACCATGACACCAGGCCTCCAACTCCTACTGGGTGTGCAGAAAGTAGAAAATATATGGTTCCATATCAGACACATGTCCGGACCAGCTCACTATTTTAGCTCATGCAGCTCAGAGCTCACTGCCAGGCTCTGCAGCTTTGGGGCAGGCACCCCACTCTGTTTGGACACTGGAGCAGTCAAAAGCTTAGGCCAGCAGACACACATTTTCGAACCAAGAAATCTAAGCTTGAATCAAGAATAACTTTACCTTTTGTTTCCCCAACAACAGGAAAATATAACCCATAGTGTTACCACTGCGGAATGCAAGGACACATAGCCCAAGTCTGCCATGCTGCATCGCTTGCCAGCCTCAGCTTATGGCCCCTGCGGAGGGGATCACACAATATTAAGGTCAGCCTTTAAAAAAGGTTCAGCCCATGGCATCTGGGCAACCATGAACAAGCAGCTACCCTTGCCCACCCCACGAGAGGGGGGTGGGGGACTAAGTAAGTACAATGCATCGACTGGCTCACTAGTAAGCATTATAACTAAGAGTTACTGGTAAAACCATCCAGTTCCTTCATGCCACACCTCTCTGCAGCCCCCCCAGGACTTTGTTCTTTTGGTTGCCAAAATTTTTGTAAAGACGGACTATGCTCCTGTCAGAGTGATGAAGTCCGAGCATCCTGTCACAATTAAACACGTCTGGCCAAAGCTTTCCTGGTAAACAGTGTTGTGGAATTCTCTCACCAAACGTAGGGTGAACATCACAATGGTGGGAATGCAGTGATATGTCTCAGCTTAGATTTTGTGTAGCTTCATTTGGAAATAAGCACCACTGCTCTCTCCTTAAGCAACTTGTGGGTGTGTTCTCTCAGCAGCGCAAAGACTATGATCACACAAAAAAGCACATCATGAAATCCCCCGGTTGACTCTGGATCCTTTCGACTGCCGTGACGCAAGACTCTTCTTTCCCAGTGGCAAGATGTGAGGAGATTGTTGGCCGATATGTAGGCATCAGAAATCATTTGGCCTAAGTAGAGTCCCTGGTTGTGACCAAGAAATATTGGTCACTAAGGATCTGTTTTCACTACCAAAAGGTAAACTGTATGTATTTCCAGTGCCTACAATATAGGAGGTCATAGAGGCTCCAGAGCAAGCAAAGTAGTTCTCCACACTTGACCTTACATCTGGTTTCTGGCAAGAGAAAGTGTCAGAGAGCCACAAACATAAGGTGTTTGAGCATGGTTCGAATTATGTGGGGTGTAGGGGGGTACTGTACCCAGACCCCCCTGGTGGCAACCATTCGTACTGACGCAGTGGCGGACCATAATGGTCATAGAAGTGTTATGAAGTTAGTACCCCCCAAATATGGTGGGGTAATTCACACTCTGGTATACAGAATGCCCCTCTGCCTTTTAGAAACAGATGACCTGATGTTTTCAAGACTGTGTGAAGGATTTGCAGGATACTACAGGTGGCCCATGCAGGACTACTCCATATTACCTGCACCTTAACACCACCTAACCTCTGGTGACCCCAGCAGGAAAAAGAAGGGGGCTCGTTAAAAGAAAGGATGAAAGCTGCAACAAGGCTGGGCTTCCCAGACGTTGGCCTCCCTTTTTTGGCCCAGTTTAGTTCTATATTATTGGATGTTGCCATGACTATGAGAAGTGATAAATTGTGATTAATGTGTCTGGTTCTGCGGATGCAAAATTTTTTACTTGTTAAAATGTTCTTATTTTCTAACATACATGAACAACAATACAATTATAATTATGTTTTAATAATAGACTCATTTAAAGCACAGAGTAGTTGTTCACTGATTGGTCCAGGAAGACTCAGGTCTGTGCGACGATTGTTTATGAAGTTATACATTTGATTGAAACAATCCAATTTTAAATAAAAACAATCCAATTTTAAAGATGTTTTATTATTTCATTCACAGAGCACATCTGGTCACTGATTGGTCAAGGAACATCCAGGCCTATGCAACACCCAATCATAAATCTTCATAAAGTTATACATTTGATTGGCATCTTTTCTAACCAATCGGAGCTTGCAAGCGAGGCCAGGAGCCAATCGTTTGCTGAAGTGGGTGGTGCTGCGAGGAGGAGCCGAGAGACTTTTTTTTGGTCAGCAAGGAGCAAAAATGGCGCCCAGCTCGAAATCAGAGAAAGAGGAGCAGAAACAAAAACAAAAACAGAGAAAACAGAAAGAGCACATCGTCAAAGTCCTCACACGGGGGAAGGTATACCTCACAGAACTGAACGGTTGTCTGCTTTAACGTGTAGAAAAAACAGGCTCTTGTGGGAAGAGGAAAAAAGATGTAAACAATCAAAGCTAAAGAGAGCTAACGAAAGGCCCTGCACCTTCTCACTGTTTATTTCAATAACACACCAAAACAAAGATATGTATGCGTCTGAACACCGCCAGGACATCTATCTTTAACAGTTTTTGTCCTTTAAACTCTGTTAGACGTTGAGCTGGGCCGACAAAGCTGATATGTGTTGATGCTCCTGCTAACGTTAGCCAAATAACTGAGTTAACATAATCGTTCCTAAATTTTAAATAATGGTGCTGTTTTTCCAGAACTATGACAGGTAACTGAAAGAACAGGGCTTCCTGTAAACACTCTTATTCAAGTTATTACTGAGGCTGTAAGAGATTGAGCATCCATTGACCTAAATGTGAGGTTGCGTTGATGTTTAAGATAAAAAAAGAGAAGATAAGTTTAAATAACTCTTTATTAGTTCCCCGGGTGGGATATTTGCATTGTTACAGCAACACAGTGGACAGAACAACAGAAGAAAGTAGAAGCAACATAAACGACAGAATAAAAGCTTTACAATATGAGTATAATACAAAAAGTGCAATGTAGAAGTTTGTGCATGCAGGACCAGTATGAACAGAATATGCTGGATGGGATGTCAGTCCTGTACCAGATCTTTACTGAAACAGCTCCGACTCACACTGTGTTGTTAGTTGTGTATTTCTTCCTGCCTACAGTCAAGTGTTTGTGTAGTTTGAGTAGAAGAGACTGCATTTACATCACCTGCAGTGAAGTGCATCCATTAAAAGAAATATTGGATTAGTATTAAATATTGGAGAAATAATATCAGGTCAGTGTTTGTATTTGACTTTGTTATAGATCTAGTATCAGTAAGTAATTTTAGGGTTTTTTTTTTTAGATTAAGTGTAGACTGTCCAATAAGTGTAGACTGGTAATTACTTGCAGATGCCATTATTTCCTACTTTCTTTCTCTGAAAAGCTGCTGAAGGAACACGTTCCTTGCATATTTAAACCCACTGGTTTGTTTTTTCATCCGCAGCTCTATGGCCAGCTGTCTCAGCGAATATTCCGGAAACTTCCGCCTCGCGTCTGCGTGCCGTTGAAGACTATCGTGAGTGAGGAGTTCCTCAGAGCAGGGTAAGTATGAGGAGATGTGTGGCGTACACTATCGAAACAGTCCCTTTAAAGGGCGACTATCATAAATTATCCACAAAAATCAGCGAGATTTGCGCCTCAAATTCTGCAGTAACAACAACAAATAACATTTTGTGGCCTAATTTTAGGTTTGAATGCTCCTATAGGCGTGCTAGTGTCCAGAGGCCTTTGTCCACCCGACGTTTACTGCTGCTATTAAATGCCAGTATAGATCCAGAAAACTGTACATCAGTCTCTTTGAAAGTGATTATTATAGTCATTTTCCAGACTCCCAAACTGTCCTGTACTGCACATTTTAGAGAGTGTGCGAAACCGCGCACTTGCGCACTTTTAGTGCTCGAATTTAGTGCGTAGTGCGCTCACACTGAAAACCGAGCTAAAGCTCAGTCACTGAAAGATGATGCAGCACTAAAATCGGCCAGAAAATGCCGAGCAGAACGGTGTACACTCTGCACTAAACGGGCGCCATTTTGACCACGTAGCGGAGGGGGCGGGGCTTTCAGCGTGTTTTCGAGTTGGAT
>JBBPDB010015645.1:0-12693 GCA_037974465.1 Brachypetersius altus | reverse complement strand
TATAGATAAAAGATTCCCATTCCCCTGCCATTCTGTGATCGGCAATCGGCAGATCATGATCTTGGTGATCGGTAATCAGTGATCTGCCCCAAAAATGCTGATCGGGCATCTCTAATAATTATATAACTCATAGCACACAGGTATGTGCAGATTATATGATGATATTGTAAGTTCCCTCCCTGCCTGGCCTCTGCCCTCCCTCTTTGTTTACCTCCCCATGTGTTTCTGTCCATGAGCTTGTGTTGTTTCTTGGCTCCTTACACACACATGGCAGATTTGGAACTGTGCCAGTAACTGAAATGAGCTCAGAGGAGAAGTTCACCTGTAATAATCACACCCTTTTATGCATGGGTTTCCAAAATATTGATTGTAATGTATTTATAAGGAGTAGAGCCCGACCAATATATCGGCAGGCCGATATTATCGGCCGATATTAATCATTTTTCAAACTATCGGTATCGGCATTTATAATGGCCGATAAATGAATATTTCAAAAATAAAATAAAAATGGACTAAACACCCTTCAACCATGTCATGAGTGTTGGCGTTGAATAGTTTGTCCACCAGAAGGCACTCTACACCGTCTCTGTTGGCAACACTCGTGTATAACGCGCCACACATCCTGCAAACCTGCAAAAGTTTAGGCACTCCTGATTAAATTAGATGTTTGTGTTGATTCCCTGGTCCTCTAGACCTTCTACTCCTCCTGGAGATCCACTGTCCTGCCGTGTTTAACTCCAACATGCATCAGACATGTGCAGCCCATTTACTTAACGTTCCAGCCAATCAGGGCCTCCTGGCATTCATTAGACCAAGCGGTTGTTCTACTAGACATCTCCAGTACCAGCGTCAGTCACCACTGGCCTACAGAGACACTTCTGCTACTGTGCAAATTTGATGGCAAATGCATATTTCATGTTCAGCAAATAAATAAGAACTGTGCCCTGAATGAGCCGAATACATGCAGTATTTATGTGTGTTCTCTGAACTTCACACATCAGAGAAAACATTCAAAAATCAGAATCTGGACAGCATTATTATTACAGCATTATTGACAGCATGTGGATTTTATTGAATTGGAGGCCCGAGTCATCCTGAGTGTGAGGGTGTTTTTTGGTGTAAATGGAGAGATGGAATTAAATATTTAAGGTGGAAGGAGAGAGTTCTTTTATGAGGCTGTTTGCTCTCTGAGTGAAATTCCTGCGGGAACCTGTCTGATGTTGCAACATAAAATGCAAACACACACACACACCCGCGCAGATACAGATACACACTCCACTGCAAATAACATGCAGACACACAGACACACATGCTTTTAAGCCAGAACAAAGATGCACACAAATACAAACAAAAACAAAAACACATGTGCAAAAACAAACATAAATAAACCCACACACACACACACACACACACGTGGTGTCTCCTGGTCAAGATTTTTGGTGAAATGCTCTGCTTTTGCTGCCTCACATTTTGATGTATCTTCTTTCCTGCTGTTCCCTCAACCTTCTCATAGTAAGTATTAAATCACTACAAAATATAAAAAGTATTTTACTGTACATATCTTACAAGCACATAATAGTAATGTTTATTTCAACAGAACATAATTAACAATATTACTAAATCCCAAGAAAACATATCTAACCTCTTTCTCACCTTATAAATTAATTCTGCCCTCCTGGTCTTCTTGGTGAAGTTGTTAATGTCAGGGCTGGGGACAGTAACGGTGGATGTCCTTTTTTTCTGTTTTGGGTTTTGGGGGTTGTTAGGGGAACTGAGGAGTCTGAGGAGATTTACATTGAAATGAATGGGGACGCCAGTGTAACATGTTTCAGTGAAATTCACCACGGTTGGGGGTGGCGCTGTTTCACGTTTTTGACCAGAGCCGTATACAGAGCCGGGGTGGAGGTAGCTCAGTGGGTGGGATACTTGCCTCCAGACCAAGAGGACATGAGTTTGAATCCTGCCTTCAGCAAAAGCACCACTGGGTCCCTGAGCAAGACCCTTAACCCCAAGTTGCTGCAGGGAGACTGTCCCCTGTAGGTAGGGAATGGAAGTCGCTTTGGATAAAAGCATCTGCTAAATGCCGTAAATGTAAATGTAATACAACTGTAATGCTATTGAGGAGCTGAAATTAAGAGAGCAACCGTATTTTTTTGTTTCACACCAATAAAAAAGTGATTTTTCTTGGTGAAACATTGTTTCACCTGTAGTCTTATAGAAACCGTCACTGGTGCACATGCACACTCACTGACCTTCATTACTTGTCACTGAACAGTCAGTGTTTCTTTGTCTGGTCTGCATTAGTTTTGTTTGATGTTCTACCAGGCTGGAGGTGGCCTTAAAGGGGGAAGTTCACCGACAGAGTTTCCTCATAATTAAGTCTTTTAAGTGTTAGCAAAGGAGTTCAGAGTGGGTTTGGTGTGAAATGCTTTGATCTGTGGAAACTGTTCTCAGTGGAGGTGAATGGAACCAGACTCTCAAAGCTCCTCACAGAAAATTATTCGATCAAATGGTTATGGTTGCGCCATCCGATGCCTGAGACGATGTTTTGAAAAACCATTGGTTCTAAAACTAAACCCATTCATGGTGGAGGGATATGTACAGGGTGTGATGTGGCAAAACAGTCCCCAAAGGAATCTAATTTAGTTCTCGACTATTTTACTATATCAGCATACATGCGGATGTAAAAGACAAGAAAATGAATATGGATGTATATGAATACCAGCCTATACATACAACATTTTAATCATATAAACTGTGATAAGTATTGTGACATTAAAGACTGTATTGTGATCCATAGACTGAATAATTGATATAATAAGGAATTGGTCACTAGGGGGCACCGCATCTCATTTAGTGTTTGTACCAGTAATTGCATATCTACTCACATGGAGCAATTATAAAAATAATACAGGTCCCCCTAGTGGCCAGAAGAGGGCTGTTTACAACCAACCCCAAAGGCTTAAACTGAAGAATCTGCTAGACCAGTGAACCTGGTCTTTTTTTATCAGACAGCAGATTTGCTGTGTTGAATCAGCAGGAGCACCTTCACAGTGTTTGACCAATTGCTGCTACCATCTTGGTCCAGGGAGGATTTCTGCACGGCAGCAGTGTGTGTGCTGAGCTCTGATTGGCTGATATTCTCTCGCTGGGCTGGAGAGTGTGTGTATGTGTGTGTATGTGTGTGTATGTGTGTGTATGTGTGTGTATGTGTGTGTATGTGTGTGTATGTGTGTGTATGAAAGCATAGCCATGGGGATCTTACTACACTACAGAAACGAGGCAAAGAGAACACTGTGGATAACGAGGAGTATACTCATTCGTTCATTCATTCATTCATCCACCCATCCACCACCCTTCTTGATCCATCCATCTGTCCATCCCCCATCCAACCACGCAGCTATTTATTCATCTGTCCATCCATCCATCTTTTCACCCACTCAACCCATCCATTTATTCATCCATTTATCTTTTTCCGCATCCATCCCTCCATCCATCCATGTATCCACACACTCGGCCCATCCTTCCATCCATCTATCCATTCACCCATCCATCCATCCATCCATCCATCCATCCATCCATCCATCCATCCATCCAGTTGCTTTGAGGCTTGGTGTTGATATTGTTAAAATGATGAGGTGGATGGAATGATGGAAGGAAAAGTGAATAAAAAGAGCATGCACAGGTTTTATTTGATGTTCTACCAGGCTGGAGGTGGCCTGTCTTTCTTTAAGGGGAAGTCGACTGAGTTTTTTAAAAAAGAATTTCCACATAATCAAGTGATTAAGGTAAACAGAGAAGTTAAGACTGAGTTCACAGAAAGTTACAGGAAGTTGCAGCAATCCCCCAGTTTTACACGGCTCAGGAGTCATGGATTCAGTCACACACAGACTTTTTTGAGAACCGAACGCATCGTTTTATGTGGAAATCCCCACAATAACGCAGAATCTGCAAATATCCTCTGCCTTTTTTTGTGGCAATAAATATATATTTTTTGGATGTTTTCACACAAGGGGACCCATTTACCTTGCTACAGTGTCTCAATATTTTTATCCCGCGACCTTCCATACCTTGGCAGGGAAAGCACTCAGACACAAGAGACCTTTCCAACGAGCCCTCATTTTTATTTTCAGCCCGAGTTGATGTGAGGCAAAATAGTTTCCAAAGAAAAGTGATTTAGTTCACAAAGAGAAGACTATGGACAAAGAAGTGTGCAGTTATTTGTTAATTTGTTAATTTGTTAATTGGTTCCTTCAGTTGTTCATTCATGAATTCTTTTGTGCATCCATTCATTTGTTTGTTTGTTCATTAATTTATTAATTCAATTGTTCCTTTGTTTCATTCATTTATTTGTTCTTTTGCACATTTTCATCATATCTCTCCGTCTCTCTCTCTCTCTCTCTCTCTCTCTCTGTTTTCTGTTCTCTCATTTTTATATCCTCTCACTTTCTCCCCTTTGTGTCCTATAATCTCTGAGTCTACTCTCTCTCTCTCTCTCACACCCTCTTCTTTTCCTCTGTCTCTCTCACACACACTCTCTCCTTTCTCTCTTTTTTATATCGCCTTTCAGTCCTGTTATCTCTGAGTCGGTTCTCTCTCTTCCTCTCTCTCGCTCCCACTCTCTCTCTCTTTGCTGTAGGGAAAGAGGTTAGTGAATAGGTTAATAGAATATGAACACACATACACACACATACATACACACTTACTGCCCCATCTCTTCTTCAGCAGATGAACATATGCTGCCTGCTCCAGTTGTCCTGAATGATCACACTGCAAAGCATCTCCACGTGATTCCAGGGGGAGGGAGAGGGGGTGGGCGAGAGAGATAGAAGGGGAGAGAGGGAGAGGGAAGAGGGAGATAGAGAGAGAGTGCAAGAGTAGAGGGAGAAAGGGAGAGAGAAAAAGAGAGAGATAAAGAGAGAGTGCAAGAATAGAGGTAGAGAGGGAGAGGGAGAAGAAGAATATAGAGAGTGCAAGAGTAGAGGGAGGGAGAGTGAGAGAAAGACAATGAAGGTGAAGAGAGAGGGGAAGAAGAGAAAGCAGGTGACAGAGAAATAGAGGGGGAAAGGAGAGAGCGAGTGACACAGAGAGAGGGGAAGGAGAGAGAGTGTGAGTGACGGAGAGAGAGATGGGAGGGACAGAGGGAGATTGAGAGAGGTGAGTGAGTGAAAGAGAGAGTGAAGATATATAAAGAGAGAGTGGGCTGAGAGGATGTATTGAGGTAGAGCGAGAGAGAGAGAGGACGGAAGTGAGAAGTAACTGGCTGGTTTGATCTATATCATTAATATCATTAATATTATTAATCCTGCAGGCTGAGGGTCAGGTGATGTTTTTTTTTTTTCCAGCTTCAGTACACGGAAACCCAGCGTATGTCCTGCTGTGACGAAGTAAATAAACAGAGGAGAGAGAGAGAGAGAGAGAGCGAGAGGAGGAAAGAGAGAGAGGAGGAGGAGAGAGAGAGAGAGGGAGAGAGAGGTGCTGCAGTAATGTGAGGGTGAGGGGGATTATATTGTGTAATAACCAGTGTTTGGACCGCTGGGCTGTTGCTGTCGTTCAGAGTGGAGGAGCAGTGGAGATGCGGGAGCTGAGTGTGTTGAGCGTGTGATCTGCCCAGCGCGGCGCCGCTGTAGGGGATGGACGCGGGCGGGCGAGGAGGAGAGGAGGACTGGATGGAGGATCAGTGGGAGAAATGGTATGAAAGCTAACGAGTGTGTATGTGTGTCCTTCGGGTTCTGCAGCCTGTGTTCGAGAATTAAGAAGGCTGTGACCTTGTGCCTGTGTGTGTGTGCGCACTGGTGATTTACAGTGTGCTGTTTTTCTGCCTTGCTTGTAGCATCACTGAGGGATGCCCTTGAGAGAGAGTACTGATTGCTGAGTGCGTATGTATGTGTGTGTGTGTATGTGTGTGTGTGTGTGTTTGTACATTCTGAAGATAAAAGTGATTTGACTGTAGTAAAACAAGAAGCCCCTATCTCTGTAAAGGGTTTTGTCATATAATCTGTTTCATTTCTTAACATTTAAATCACAAAACCAATTGATTTTATCATGGCTCCAGAGGTTAAAATTAGGGTCAGGATGGACTAGAAAAGGCAGATGATCTGCTGAGGCTGATACACAAACGTACAATATACAAACATATATATATATATTTATATAGGGACATGTTATTACATATAGATACTTACATACATTTATATATTCAGCATAGTGTGACTATGATTATGGTATATGGATATGTGTTCAGTGACGCCTGGTTTGACCGCATAGACATCTCTTCTAAGTGTGTCCTTCACTAACGTGTGTGTATCAGTCACGCATGGTGTTTTGGACTTTTCTCTAATGTGTTGATAATGAAAGTCAGTGCAGTGTGAAGTTCCTGCACCTGTATTTCTGTAAAGACTCATTTATAGAGACTATTTGTGACCTGATCCTGGGTCAGCATTTAGTATCAGTCACAGACCTGCTGAGTCAGAGTGTGTGTGTGTGTGTGGGGGGGGGTGCGTGTTTGAATCCTATACCTCAAAATGGTAACAGTCCACAGAGATGCCCTTACAGCATGAAACGATATTCTCTTTGTAACATTCATTAATGTGCACCGAAAATTAGTTTATTTTGATCCAAAGAGAATCCTCCTCCAATGGAAGTTGAATAACTTGCACTGAAAGTGGGTGAATTGTCTGTTTAGCCAATTGGTGTTTTCCCCTAAATTATAAAAGCTTTTGTTCCCTAAACTAAGTGGTGGTGATGTCATATAACCCAAAGAAAACAGATTTTGTTAAGATTCTCCACTATTCTGTCATCAACATCCATATCAACACTGGGGGTCAATAGTTCATAAAATGGCTATATTTGTGTTTGTGACATCTGGTTCCATTCACCACCACTGTAAAGAAATACAAGTGTCTACAATGAATCGGTTCACACTCCCTGTTCAGTGTAACACTGAACACAAGGGGAATTCTGTAAAATCGGTGGGACCGTCACATTGAGGTGAGGCCTGTTGGTTCTATCGAGAACTTCACGGTGTGTACAGATGAGCTGGGGCTTTATATTGGAGAGGGGTGTAGGTTTGTCAGCTCTTCGTCTGTTTCTCCTCTTCTCCACTCCTCCCTTCCCCAGCGTCCTGCAGGCCGTAAGTGCTCATGTGGCCGTTATTGATTGGTCACTAACGTGGCCACATGTTTGCCCCCTGCTCCATCTCATATGTCCTGCTAAACGATGCTGAAGGGAGCAGAAAGTGGGATCAAAACTCGATCGATCGGAGCTGCTCTGAAACAGACACTCCTCTCTGTTTCTTACTGCCTTCCAGTTATTTTTTCTTCATTGACTTGGCGCAGTTCTCCAGGCTACCTGAAGAACTTTCAAAGGGTCTCATTTTCAGTCTAGTGCCTGAACCTGAACAATTTCAAAGGAATGTTTTTGTAACCTATGTATGAATCATTCAAGCAGAAAAAAACACATCTAACTTAAGGCCTGTCTGCTCGTGGTCGTCCCTGAATTGCCGAGCGGCGGTCAGTGCGGATCATGTTTCAGGCTGTAGGACGGGGCTGTAATGACATTTCTGAAAATGAGGGCCCTGCTGTTATAGGCTAATCAAATCCCACAGGCTGCAGGACTATCACACACACACACACACACACACACACACACACCGTTATCAGCTAATGGAGATATTACACTGCAGTTTGTTGAAGTAAGAGATATTCAGTGTGTAGTATTGGAATAAAAAATAGTAAACTATACCATTATTAGTCTAATAAACAAGTCTTTGAAGGAAATTATACCACTTACCCCCATCCTCTCACTCTGTTTGGCTCATTCTATAAGATGCCCCACCATAAATATTTACTATGAAGCCAGCATAAATACTGACCCACCTCAAATACTTTAGTCAATGCAATTAAATAGTGATATTCCGTCTTAGATACTGTAGTCAAGCAAGATTAAATACTGATATTCCACCTTAAAGAGCATAAACATATTGCTGTTTTATAGAGCTTACATCAATAATCACCATGTGGTTTGTGATGTGACTGCACTGTAATTAATTTATTATGGGGCATGCACTATTTTCCCTAATATCATGAGACAAAGTGGGGGACTGTGGACAGGTGGTGAGACAGTGTTTTCAAAAATATTAAGATGTACAGGGGAAGGGATTTGAAATGCTCAGGACTCTTGGGTTGGGGAGCTTTTGGTAGTACATGAATTCCTGAAAAAATCGACCCGTTGGGCAGGAATTGGGTAGGTGGACTTTTCAAAAATATCGAGGTACTTGTACACTTGGGGTGCCACTAAGACCAATATCATTATTATGATCAATATCTCCTAATTCTGCGGTATGAGTGGGTATTGTTGCAAGTCTAGATGTTATTCATGTGTGGTGTGTTCAGTCCCAGGACCCAGGAGAGATGTAGCCGTGTGCTTCAGGCATGTGCCATCTGAGAGGGCTATTATTAGTACTGCAGGTGCTGTAGTGTCACACATACATGCACACACTTACGCCAGTTCACCCCACAGCGTTCCACGTCTCTAATTCAACTCATTCAGCTGCACAAATGTGTGATTTTTTAATTGACTCTCTTAGGCGCACTAGCGGTAGCTCCATGGTTCCACTGGGGTCACAGCCTATGAGTTAAAAAACTGGATGCTCACTTTAGCCCCAAATTTAGACTGATTTAAAACAACAGGTGATTCTCATTGATGTGTTACTGTGGTGTTTCTGATCTCTGTGTGTGAGTGAGTTCTCCACTACACTGTTCAACAGTTGTTACTAACTACCTTTGTTTCACCAATGAAACCAGCACTGGATAGTGGATTAAGACATTTTTGTATTTAGCCTAACAAAGGGCTTCATTTTAACACAGTAAAAGTTTTGTTTTTTGGTTCATGGTTAGGCTACTGAATGCGTAAATGATAAATTATTTTATATTGTTTGTGTGTATACATACAAACCTAGACATGTATACAAATTGTTTAAAGCCATTTTTCTTAGCGTGTGATAAAGTATCTTTCTGCTAGCAAAGTTAACATTAGAGTACATTTAAACACAGCAAACAAGCAGTAAAAGTATCAATATGCTATATATATATATACATATAGCATCTATAAAAGGACAGCTTTTCAGAGAAGGAACTTCTCTAAAACCTGACAGTCAGAGAACTCTGGCAGATTTCTTCATGCCGTCTCCCTTCAAATCTCCTGTTCTCGGAGCGGAGCCACATGTGAGAGGAGATGGCATGAAGAAATCTGTGGAGCTCCCTGACTGTCAGAGCTGCTTAATGAGGGCCCCTGTCTTGTTGCTTGCGGGCCGGTTTGGCGCCCAGTCATACGGTCTCACATCACTTGCATCTCCAGCCTCCTACTGGCAGCCAAACTCCCCTCGACACTCTGTCTCTGCCGAGCATGTTGCAGAGGCGTCGCTTTATTCCGACTGGACTTATTCTTAAAGGGACAGTCACACTGTTTACAATCCTAACCCTCACTGGTTAAACTTTTAGTCTATATATGTAGAAATAACACTGTTCACTGCAATATAAATGTTCTGTAGGATCAAATTTTAGATCAAATCTTTAGCTCATAACTAGAGCTACAAGGCTATGTCACTAACACTAGTCAATAGTCAATAGTTACTCAAATCTTTTTGTCCTCAAAACTTCTCTGCACCCTAAAACCACATCCAGTCCTTTATTCAGGTACAACAGACTAGTGAATGTGGTTTACGACTTGCTATGACCCATAAAAATGAAGTGAACTTCTTCATTAATGTGGATCAGACTTGTAGATGTGGTACTTGCTGCATGACTTACTGTGAGCTTCTAGTGTTCGCAATGTTAGCCTCTTAGCTCCAGTTTCAAACTAACAAAGGAAAATGTAGACGTTTTTGCTGATGTTCTCAGCCAGCTGGCTCAGTTATCTTCTGGAGTGATGAAGAGGTCATGAGAGGTTGATTAGTCTAATAGCATTTCTAAATTGACCTTGAATTGTGGACCAGACAGGACGGTAACGATGTGTTGCGTGTGGTTTTGTGTTCGCAGGCTGACTCATGATATCAGTCTGGATGAGTTTGAGGATGAGGATTTGTCTGAAATCACAGAGATCACAGATGAAAGAGGCCTCAGTCTCAACTGTAACAGCCTGGACATCAAGGTAAGTTATCAGTCCAACAGTTCCCAGTATAGCATTCTGAACACAAAGCAGAGACCATGGTTAGGATGTTCTCCACAGCTGAGCAGTTTCCTCTGATCATTTTTCATACAACCAGGACCCCGTCATGCCATAGACACACACCCTAGCACACACACACACACATACACATACACCAGTGACCTGTGTGTGTGTTAGTGTGTGTTAGGTGTAGTAAAACTAATCAGCACGTGCCTTGCAGGCTTGAATGTTTTTGCATGTTTTTGCTTTAATGGTGATATTTTTGTTGTCATGACAACTGCAATTCACAGTAAATTGTGACAATGTTGTCCTTTCTCAGGTTGCCTAGCAACAAAAGCATAATCTAAAGTACTTTTCTAGATGGACGAATTGCTTTAAGATAAGTATTTTTAAGTATTATAATATTATATTATATATATTGGCACACACTGAGAATATATATATGTATATGTATATGTATGAATAACTCTTGTCCAAGAAGCGAATACTTTCGATGGTTCTGAAGAACAGGTGCATGGTGTGTGGTAGATTCTGAGTCCAGACTGAGCACATTTTTCTAAAAACTATTAAAATGGAAGAGCATTTTGGAAAGCAGCTCTTCATATAAACATGACTATTGAATATTTGTATATATTGTAATTTATGTTTTTTAAAATCTTTTTTTTAAATTTAATTATTTGGAGAGTCTGAGGGGGAGGGTGTATTTACTCAGCTTTCTTTTGTATCTAAGAACATCCTATTCTTGATGAAATCACTGTAGCCGCTTGTGTCCACTGGTCTTAAGCCGAATTTTCTGCTCTACGCCTGTCATTACAGCTCACATTGCCATGGAAATACTTATTACTGATGCGTGTGAGGAAGCTGTGACAGCATCCCTGGCTGTGGGACTTAGCATGTTAACATGTATAAACTTAACAAATGTACCAGAGGACTTTTAAAAAAACTTGATATATTTGCCTGTCAGGCTTTCATGGCTGACCTTTTGGCAACATGCAGAGTTACAGCTTATCAAATTAAGGTCATAATTGCATTTTCCTGATAATGATCGCTGTCCTCCCTCTGCTAATGTGACCGTGTCCTTTCTGATCAGATTACTGAAGCCTCACATTTTTATCCAGACTGTGGTCATCTTGGTTTTGTCTGATGTGGAATGAACTAAATACACACACCTCTGCTTCTCACACAGACACTTTTATCAACCTAAAAAGCTATGGTTTTGCCAATAATCCCCCTTACACTTGAATAAGCCAAGCCATGTTAGTGCCGCTGTAAACAGCTGCAATACTTTAGATGTAATTTACCGTAGAATTTGTACTAAGTAATGAGAGCTGCTGTCCATTCCTAACACTTGCATTATATATACAGGACAGTGCTGAAGTCTTGACCAACCCCCTATTTTTTCATATTCTGCTTCCAAAGATCCAGACTTTCTTGTATTTTTATGTGGTCTTGAGGAACAGTTTGCCAGGCCCCCTGAAAAACTTTCAAAGACTCTGATTTTCACTCCAACCCCTGAACCTGACCAGTTTCAGAGGAATGTTTTTTTGCATTCAAACAGAATAAAGCACATCTAACTTAAGGCTTGAATCAGTGAAGAAACAGGTGCTGATGATTTCAGCTGATCAGGCCGTGATCAGTATACTGGTGGTGCTGAATGCTGAGCGGTTGGAACACTGTAATCCAGGCTTCTTGTATCTTTAGACACTTTGTAGTCTATAACATTTGTTCTCACTTCTTTCATGTAATCCAATCAATATACTAAAGATGAGACAGTTTGACAGACAGAAAATATTTTTTGCACCAAAAAGGTAATTTGAAGCAAAATATGAAGAAATTATGGGTGGTTCAAAAGCTTTGGACAGTAGCTTTGGACAATGGCATTTTATAATTAATTCATTGATTCATTCATTCAAACCAATCAAATCAAGAGTACACAGAATGAAATTGTATTCTGAGCGTTTAAGTAGTGATTATGCTTTTCCTGCTCATTAGAATAGTCAAGAGAAGGAAGAGAAGACTGAAATATATGTGTTATTATAGTGGGAATGTGAGTGACTTGGTTTTGTTATGAATGAGAAGAGTTGAGAATGTGTGGTTACCTACCTCTGTTTGGCCTGCAGGGGGCTCTGTTTCTATTTGTTAGCACTTCTCACCATCACAGTCCAGGGTGTGAGGTTCCAGGTGCAGGTCAGAGCTGCATGATATGAACAATGAGGAAAACATGAATATAGTGAATATTTTATTATAACATATTGTGATTCATAAACCCCCTGTTTTCACAGACCCCCTCAGGAGCAAGAGAGCTGATCTAGAGTCAGTTTCTGTGAACACATCCACAAGTCTGATCCCCCTTAATGGACGGCTGTATGTGGTTTGAGGGTCCAAAGAAGTTTTGGGGATGAAAAGATTTGGGTGACTTCTAGTGTTAGCGATTTTAGCTTTGTAGCTCCAGTTCTGAACTAAAGAATTGAAATGTGGACCCAAACATGTCTCGACTGCTCGACCACATCTGCGTCACTGGAGCAC